>DWJN01003264.1:0-13867 GCA_018248895.1 Carystus phorcus | reverse complement strand
TAATTACATTAATTACTGTAACATGGTGCCATCTATTGACAAGTAGCAATAACTTCCAATTCTTAGTCCGACATCTTGGATGTTATTGTTTTGATCAGTTTTCATACATGTACAATAGATGGAGCTATTATACAAACAAATTATAATTACTTTTACAGAATTTGACGGGGTATTACCGAAACAACCGGTATAAAAAAACATGTAAGAAAAGACTTTTACAGAACCGATGTTGCATTGACTAAACTTACACTTCTCATGTGTAGTGACTCAAACCTTTTATGTAAAAAAAATGTTTCATATTAACTTGTGAACCGATTGAATTCAATGTCTAATACTTAACTTTTTATAACTTATACTTCTATAAATAATTACTTAAAAAAAATAAATCTCTTCACCTTATGTTTATACTAAAGCAATATTCGGGCTTCGCTCTGTACCGGTGTCCAGTCTGTTTCGTTACGTCCTAGAGAGGAACAGTTCGTAGCTACAAAGATTGTAATTACTCCAAACTAAGTAGCAACATCAACCCAAAAATGCTGGAAATTATTCCATTATCCTTGCAATGTTGAAAAAAATGCACTCATGTAAAAAAAACTTCTATTATACAACACTATCGTACAATTATCTGTAATAAATCAAGTTATTTATTGTTTAATTTAAAGAAAGGTAAAAAATTATATCCTGTTAATGACAGTCTGACAGACAGTCTGTCATGTTGTCCTAGCAAAGGCACCGGAGTGGTTAATTGCCTGTTAGGCCTACTTCACACATACTAAGTTATCGTTCCATGCAAACATTTACCTAAATAATAAAGAATAGACGAGAGTTACGTTGGCGTAAGCAGCCATAGTGTTATAAAGAACAATTAGTGTAAGATGACTTAAATAAAGTTTTTGCCATGTAAAAATTATAATTCCATAAACAGTTCTCTCAGAAGCTCGGTTTTGATCGGTTGCATTTATTTGTTTTAAAAACTCGTACGCTAGGGCCCGATACTTAACTCGAGTGTCATTTTTTTTAATCAGTTTACTAAATTCAAAATTATCTCCATTGCGAGCTGCGCACTGTTTACATATAAATGTATATTTTTTTAGTTACGTTTATATGTATAATTTTTTTTTTCAATCTTCCAAACAAATCTTTTTCTAATTTTCATTTTGGCTTGGTATAATTTTACACGTAATTTGCAAATGGTGATATATTCGGTTTTGTATACCAGTTTCTTGTACTAATCCCAAAATCTTTTGGCTTGACATTTGGTACCGGGGAGGCCAGCCTTCCACAGGCAATCCATTGTCGCGAAAAACGTTCATATAAATATTCTCTCGCGTTAAGAGCATAGTGGCAGGGTGCTCCATCCCATTGAAAATATATGCGGCGTCGTACTGCTATGTTAACGTTTTCCAGTATTCGGTACTAGTTAAGCCGGCGAACTACGTATTATTTTGAAACATTTGTCCCGCTTTTGTAACATTACTCGTCAATGCTTACCTCCTATTGGTCGTAGTATTATGTATGTAGCCTATAGCCTTCCTCGGTAAATGGACTATCCAACACAAAAATTATATTTCAATTTGAACCAGTACTTCTTGAGATTAGTGCGTTCAACCAAACAAACTCTTCAGCTTTATAATATTATTAGCATAGAAATATTTATTTTGTAACAAATTTAAATGGTTCTCCGTTTATTCTTGATGGCAACTCAAAAGGTCCACAAATTAATACTGAAACTATCCAACCCGGAAAGGTGGCAGCCCTAGGTAGGTAATATCTAGGGATTTGGCCAAAACGTAAAGGTTGGCTTGTCCAAAGTTCAGCATAAATGTTTGCACTTTACTAAGTACCTATAGTAGCCGCGCTGGCATATTATTTTCACCTTTACTTCGATTTTAGGAGTAAATAAAAAATATGATAAAAAAACTGATTTGGGATAAAATATTATGCGACATATCAAATGATTATATTTATACAAATTATAATATATATGGATTATACATAGGTAGGCAATTACTTGTTTTTAGGGAAGAAATATTTATCTAATTTGTTTTAAATTATCTTAAAAAATATTAATAATTATTATTCACTTTTTCATAGCGCTGCAACACTTGTTGATATTATAGTAAAATATTCCTAAAATAAACCTATTTAATATCTATTCCGTTGTACTAATGTACTCCATTCCACAGAACACATATTTACTCTTCAATGAAGAGATAAGATAGGCACGTCCTAATTTTGCTACCAGATTATTTTCATACCAACGCGGCAATGGCACATAACGATAAATTCACGAGTGAAAAAAAAAACATGACAGTAAAAGCTAGGCAATCTTTTTTATATAAAAATTATTGGTAAATTCATTGGGTTGAATTATGTGAATAAAATCTGAAATCGGTTTTATAATAAATTCGGGGAATATTAAATTGTTATAACACTTAATAAAAAGCAATCAAACGTTTTATTTACAAATAAACTGCCTAAGAAAAACGATTATGAGTTTACGAAGCAAAAATATATGAGACTGACCGTGTGACTGTGTCAAATAGTAAATAATCTTTCAACATCTGCTCTTTTACGTACCTACGTTTAAAAGCTATAATTTTACGAAGGAATTATGCAAAATATCTTTACTTTACTATTACTAATCGAAATTACAATTACAATCCACAGATTAAATTACTAGGAAATAGTTATAGACTGTTAAAGATATTAAACGACAAACCTTCTTTTACAAATTTTTGTAGTATCAGTTCTTATCAAGTTATCATAATATAGATAATACTGTGTAGCTATGACATCATTCTACCTTCGTCCATTGTAGCTGGTCCCTCCTTCAAGTCCATTATTATCAAACTATGACGCTAAATGGCTCCTAGAAAAGTAAAACACACCAGTATAAAAAGATACTCCCCACCTGTTGATTATCTTTAGAAAATAAATAGTATTGAGCAGACGCGCGCAGGTCTTGATACGCTGGTCTCGCACGTTCCTTCGTAATCCCTTGAACTTGAGCGAGCGAAACCTCGGAGGTAAACAAACGGCCGGCAAAGTAACCCGTTGACGATGACGCTTGACGCCGCGCGCATTTGTCATTTGGAAGCTGGAACGTAAACGTGTTGCCACAGACAGTTCGCGCGCGGTCTTTGCGATATCCGATGGAATTAAAATAGTGTTTTTTTTTATTATTGTGATAAATTAATAAATACTCTGTGTACGTTTTATGTGATGTGATGTGTTCGGTTTGTGTTCTTATTAATGGTATGTATCTGATAAGTTATTATTTACTTTTTCAGAGTGAATTTGTTGTGTTCATGGAGTAACGGAAATTAGATAAAATATTAAATACATTTCGTGGTTAGAATTTACTTAGATGTGTAAATACCTGATTTTACTTATAATATAAGATTTTATTGACCGACTTAATTAGTCTAATATTCTGTGTTGTTACCTACACTCATATTGGTATGAAATTACCTAGTAATTATAACGATATATAAATACTTATAAAGCATTCGCAATTCGCATACACGCCTTATGACTAAAATAAAGGATAGCAGGTGGAGAATACAGTTTATAAAATAAATATTTTTAGTACTACCAACTTAAAAATTATTACCACTTGACAATTTAATAATAGTTTATGTACGTATAATAAACAAAAATATAGTCACGGTTCCGGATAAAATATCTATATATTTATGCAAAATTAAAGCTATGTAACTCGGACTCGGAATCCGCGTAGTGGAATAAGCCGAATTTTTTATGACATCTGCTAATTCAAAATTGAATTGGTATTCATTTCCCGATTTAGGTAGGCAATTTATATAGGCTTAAAACATATTTGGTCTATGGCAATTTCCTAATCGTTCTTCAATGAAACCGACGTAGGTACGTTACTTTGGATTTCTATGACAAAGAGTATTTTTAAGATTACAAATACATCTAATTTTCCTCACCCCGTTGCACTGTGTATACCTACTATGATGCCATCATACATTGCCACCTTTTGAACTTGTATTCCGACAGACAAAATGCAAAACAGTTCGCAAAAACCCTCGAAAAGGTAATTTACATAACAGAAATTCTAAAAAACAAAATATATTTCCTTATATTTAAAGTAGGTATTTAATTAATATTTAATAATCAGAATGATATTAAATAACTCGCAAACCATGTAGAAACGAATAACAATGACGTCACATAATTAACTCGTAGGTATTTACCTATATTTATTTAGTTTGCGCTTAGTCACTTATTAGTTGTATCAATTGGAACAAGTGACGTAAAAATTTTTGGAGCGAAATATGACGCGGATTTTTAACAATATGATAACCAAATGTGGTTGAATAACGTGTCAGCACTTATACCTACTGACTGAAAAGACTGTTACATAATTGAGATTATGTGGATAGGAGTTACGGTAAGTACCGTAACTAGAAACCACCCAGCTTGATACAGGATAAATGTTATTCGAAAATTCCTGTTAAGCAGTCTACCACCGGTGCACCAGTGCATTCACCCTATATAAATTCTGAAGAAAATGAGTCACACAATATGTCAAACATGCTTTCGAGTGACTCCTTGTTTTGGTATGAAATTCTGTAGAATTAACTTAGTGCACACTTCGATTACTATTTATTGAATCATTGTTGTGAGAAGCACAGTAACGCACATTATTTATGCGGATAATAATTGATTTAGTTATGCCACTGATACGATCTGAAAAATAATTTGTATCAGATGCCAAATGCTTCTTTCTTTATACTGAAGCCGAAATACTTATGTATGAATTTATTATGTATCTATAATAAGCTATCTAATTATCTACCTCTTTAGACATTACAGTCGTTCTCTGATGTCTATGGTTCATTATTTAAGTAAACGGAAGTTTATTGGTCGTCAATAAATATTTTGTAATATTTAATGATTTTTGAAATCTAATATAACTAATTTAGTAACAGGATAAAATATATTTATATATAGGCACTACTTATTTATAATAGAAATCTCTTCTGCTGCTAGAAGAAGAAGAAGGTCTGCCTTACAATGGGAAGGTTGAAAAACCATTTGGAGGCAAAGACGCCATATTGCTCATTTTACCATTTTGGCGGGTTATTCAATGAATGAACTTTTAATTTGAATTTATATTTCAAAAACACATCACAATAACTAAAAATAACAACTTTTTGCAGGTTTTTTTTTCTATTAAAATTTTAAATGTGTTTTGAAAAGTTGTCAAATAGCTTTTTACGAGTCGACTCTGACTTTATATTATCCTTTATATAATTACACTATTTATGTCGCTACCTACTCATGTCGTGAATGTCCTGATAGATACTCTGGTCAATAATAACAATAACAATTTGCTAATTAATTTGTTAATGGTTTTCGTTAATTATTTTGGTACATTAAGCTGTAATTGTAAACAAAAGGCTAATTAAAAACGTGAACAATGTAATAGTGCACACGATCCAGCGATCTCATAAAATCCATGCAAAGAAAACGAGGTGATTTCGTCACACGCGAATGATCGACCGCTCTGCCTCGGCGCCGTAACTCGCTTAGGGTTGCTATACCACATCATTAATAAAAACTAGTTGCATGTTGCTAGGCATATTAAAAAAACAAATTTAAAGAGAAGTCAGCATGTATAAAAACAAGCTCGTCTCATTAAAGAAGTATTGTTGGATATACGAATCTAGTCCGAAACACATAATTTTGGGTTCAAAACCTTCAGAGAAATCTGATCAAAGTTGCTAAAGACATCATTGCTTTATTTCCTACCAACTCAGAATTTATAAAGGACAAATAAACAAACAAACAATTGTTTAAATACAATGAAAAAATTAGGAACAAACTAATTAATGGCAATCTTTAACAACTAATACATACTTTGAAATCGGATGAAAACATGACGAGTTATTCTTTTTTTTTCTAAATGGCTAAAGTGTACATTCCTGTATTATTTTTTTGCTTTGTTTCCGCTGAGATAATTTGATGTTTACAAAAAGTATTTTTTGCTTAAAACAAAGATTCTGTCACGTCATCAAGTATCATTATCTGTGGTTGTTATATTATTATTTTTTTTTTTGTTTAAGTATGTCAATTTACTTTGCATATCTATATGTAAGAATATTTATTGTTTTAGTATTTATTATTAACATTTTAATATTTAATGTAATTTTTATTATTTCCTTGTGAAATATAAAAAATTAAGATACGCGGATGTCTATTTTTGGCGCCATATTTACGATTTAAATATCTCAAGCTTGAGTCAAATTTATCGCATTTCGGCTTGAAAACCAGGATGTTTTTTGTTCTGTGTGACGTTTTTAGTGATGTCCAAGATGACGTTCCAGTTCGTGATGCCTAACTATCGATAGTTGATAACCCCAAAAACTAGTTTATATAACTAGCCCATAGATAGGCCTATCGATAATGTCAATAGTTTTATGTCGGACTCTAATAATGGTACATACGTATACGATAGTTTCGACAGTTTTGTGACGTCACAATACTATCGATAGTATTCTAGTTTTCGAGGACTCGATAATATTGACTAGATGATAGTATCGATAGACAATCCTAGTTAGGCAACGCTAGTTCCAGTAGGTTGGCTCGTCTACCTGTGTATTGGTTAATTTATTTAAATCGATTTAATTTAATTTAATTCGATTCGCTCGTCAGCCCTGCATTTTTCGTTTTATGGCTTTTACGTACGGCCAACATTTTTATTTCTTGTAACACGTACCTAACTAATTCTTACCAACTTATTAATGTGTAAGATGTCTAAAATCTTGGGTAATTGCCAGAAAAAATCTAAGTCCAACAAATTACTGGCGACATAAAATACGATACAATAATTTATAAGCTGTCTCGAATATTGTCGAAATATTTTCTTGAGGTCGTTGATATTTGCTCAATGAAATAGAGCTCTGTGTCGCAAAATAGTTTTATTTACTTGTTGAAATACAAAATGATGGCCTGATTTGTCCAAACGTAAACCTAAGAACTCTATTTAAGAAATAATTATGTATACAAGTTACACAAACGTTGATGACAATTTTATTAAGTTACTAGTAGACCTGGCGAACTTCGTATCACCTTGGAAGAATTGTCCCGTTTTTGTAACATTTCTTATCAATGCTCAGCTCCTATTGGTCGTAGCGTTATGTTATATAGCCTGTAGCCTTCCTCGGTAAACGGACTATCCAACACAGTAAGAATTTTTCAATTCGGATCAGTAGTTCCCGAGATTAGTACGTTCAAACAAACAAACTCTTCAGCTTTATATTATTAGTATTGATATTAACTTTTTTCTAGTTTCTCTTTTTTTGGCCGGCGACGGATCAGTAATGCCTTTTGTGTTGCTGATCTATTACTGCCATGTGATTCGTCTGTTATTTTGTCGACTGGTTAAATAAAAAAAAATATTAATACTAACATCTGCATACATTGTTTATACAAATAATTGTTTAAGTATTAAAACAATTCCATAATAACATGTTTATTTTGGCATTCTTGTATCGTGGCAGTACTAGGATCTCATAACGATAACGACAACACTCCATTATTAGTTTTGTCAATATTTATTTTAAAATGTTCACTTTAGTTTCTATCAACAATTAGGTTGAAAGCAAATTGTTCTGGGAACCAATTCATTTGTTGAACAAATGTATGCATCGGTTTCGCGATCATAAGCATAATTGCTTAGCTTGTTTGTAGTATGTGCATTCGAGTTTATGCTCTGATTTGTATCGTCTTGGATGATCTGTAATTTCACAGAATATAAAAACGCAAGTGATTTTCTCGTTTCTATCAGAATCAGTTCATAAAGTTTGACACAGTAAACTAAGATCTGAAACTGTATTAAGAAAAAACATTGGCTTCCTTCCAAAATGTCTCGCCAAGTTCGGCACTAAGTTTTGTTATAGAAATGATCCAAATTTATTTCGGAGTGGCAAAATTCATGACTGTTGCATGACATTTATAACTTCTATAAGTATTACTTTACCTTAGAACTTAAAACAAACACAATTATAACATTTCTTTTTCTAACATTATACATTTCATAGACTAAATACACGTTTACTAAAAAAAAATGACAAATTAACCGAACACAATCATCAAATTTTGTCGCATTTGACAGATTCTTAAAGCGCATTCCAAATTTGAAAAATAAATGCGTAACTAAAAATATACCCAAAAATTATGCTCCTCATCCAGTTTAATTAAATAAAATTCGATCTTGGAACTTTTAGTATTGAATTCAATTCAACATGGCTCGTAAGTTCAGTGTAGATTTATTAAAACATCCTTTAAACTTCCTCTGCGATATAAAATTTTTACTTCAAAGGTTTAAAATTTGTTTACATCAGACCGACGCTGGCGCCCTAGTGACATTGACTCTTTAAACGCGATTCGAAATAATTTAACGATCAGCCGAACGCCCAATATTATCTTATTACAATAGATTTAGAACTCTTTATTATTACAAAGAACAAGGTAATTTATTTTAAATTCAACTGCTTACGATATTAAACATCTGCAAAATATTTATAACTTTCTAAATATTGCGTACAGTTCTTACATGTTTTATAAAATATTCGTTTTACAAACAATACTGGCACAAGCGGAAGCGGGGAAGATTAACTATGGGTATTAATAATTTTGTTGCTTCACACCAATTAGCTATTATTTTATATGAGCACTACATTTTACTACAAATTAAAAGACTGTGAAGGAGATATTTAATGACAGTGAATTATTAAGAATGGCTTGGTTTTATCATAGACTAGTTTCAAAGTTTATTACCATAGACAACTTTGTTTTTTCTCTACATGAAACAAGGCACAAAAATAAGGGCATAATAAACTGCTACTGAGTCAAGAGAATAATCGATTATTATTAAAAGATAATATAAGAACAATATATTATCATTATATTAATGTATAATATATTATTAATAAAATATATAGATAGATAATTTGGTGCAACAACAAATGAAATGATGTCCGCGTAGAATACGTGAGTGTTTAAACCCAGATAGACCACGAAAATGTCTTTAAAAAAAAATTACGTTATCTTTATTTTTAATCTGTAGTTTGGATTTAAATTAATTTCATGGTCATGTTCAGGTATAAGTAATTATAAATGATGCCATGAGCTACGGTCAGTATAGTCACAAACATTCCCACCAGTTAATATCTTTTGTTCGGTAATTTTTTTCTCTATTCATAGACAAAAAATAAAGTTTCGTCAATACTCATTGTGTTGTCAATAAGTATTAGTTAAAAAACATTAAGTATTAGCTCACGCCGAAGTTGTTTGGTTCTGTAGCTATTTTACCTACATTATAACACGCAGATTTTACTTCAATCACGAAGTAAATAAAATATTTTCTTAAAATGATATATTCCATAAATAAATTATAATTATAATGAATTAAATTAAGATAAAATTATAATGAACAACATTGAATTTCATTGCCTTTTTCCCTAAAAAGCTGAGAACCGATGAGATCAGCTACTTGCACGTTTTATAATAATTTTCACATGATTTTCGCTATATCCTTCCAACTAAGGGAAACTCTGAACGTTTAAAAGAAAGGGCATCAAACTTTATAGTGTATAAAACGATTATAAAATTTCGTTTCGTGAAACCACTCTTCCGCCGGCAAAGGCTAGTTTTAAGTAAGTAACAGTTTACTTTAACCGCTTATATTGTAACATATGCTGTGCAATGGAATTAGATAAAACCGGATAAGACTCTAAATAGCTTTTAATAACTCAAACTCAAAACTTTTATTTCATGTAGGTATTTATAAATACACTTATGTACGTCAAATATTTTGTATCTACCACCATTTCGGAAGCGTGCCTTATAAAGAGATAAAGAGGAGAAGAAACGGCGAAAGAACCTCCTGAGCACATCTTTTAAACAATATTTATACAGTTATAAAAACTTAATATAACATTAAATTTACAACATCACATTAAATAAAGCTATTTTACCCACAGTACCCTAACTGTTCAGTATGTTAATGTGACGTTTTCCTTTGTCTCTCAGTGGGACGGCTTATCGTAGAGAATGACCAAGTTTTTTAACATGTATGACCTACTCGGCCAGGCTATTGTATGTAATTGAATTATTACTACATACCTGGCGTATAATGCCCACAAATGTTCTCGATTCTAAGACGAAGCTAGAGTTGAAAGATATTACTTGAATGTAATTTTCTGCCTAACAAACTTCCTACATCTGTGTTCCCCCAGTGCTATGATATGGGGTCCTTCTAAAAGCGGGTCCATTTCTGAATGGACGTCAATGCGTTGGTGATATCAATGATGTTACTGTTCATGGGCGGTGATCACTTATCATCAGATGACCTGTCTGCTCATTTGCCTGCTTACGGCATAAAGAAATGCATTGGTCATATTACTGATGTGTATATATGTATCTATTCGTTTATATATGTACTAACTAGTAAGTTAAACCACGGTTCGTATCTAACTGTTTGGTCTAATGGTTAGCTGGTAGAGAATGTATTAAACATTATGGTCGCCATTTGTACCGTATTTTTTATTCTAGCCAATAAAGTTTAAATAAATGGGTTGTATTACACTTGTAATAGTAGTGAAGTCTTTGACAGCTTTTAATATGAAGACAATCTTAAGTCCTTCTTTATTGGATATGCATTTTAATTTAATTAGCACAGGGAGACTTCAGCGTAGACTTAAGTTTAAAACTAGAGAAATGGATACAGTGATAGATTAGCAAATAACTCTAAAAATATTCCCATCTGTTTAAGCAGTGAACAGCAAGAATGACCTAGGCTCATATATTGTCAAAACTTTGGAATATATCTGATACTTTTTTACTTGTAATCAATTATTACTAAATAATAAAACGGAAACTTTGCAACAGACCCACTAGTACGAGACTCGTAGCGTTTATCACAAATGTTATCTACGAGGAAGTCCCTGTTCGTTTATCATTTTTGTGTCTGTATTTCGAAATATGTATATTTTTATTTCTCTCCTTTTTATGTTAGATGTGTAGGACTGATATGATACGAGATACGAGCCTGATGGTTAGTGGTCACCGTGGCCACATTAGGAACACCAAAAATATTGCTGATAGGTGTCATGGGTCACAAAAGAGAAGAAAAGAAAGAAGGAAAGTACTGGCTCTCAAGTCCCCAGCCAGAACATGAATCGTTTGGCAGCTGACTCTAGTAAGAGGATGGTAGTTAGCCAGGCGGAGTAAATACCAGTAAACACATTAAACAATTCTCTAGAATTGTCCTAATTTAGTAGCCATTCGGGGACCGTGGGGTATGGGTCTCTTAATAAATGTTCTAGTGAAATTAACATACCATTTACCTAGAAGGTAGGTACCAAAGTTGGATTAATAAATTATCAGGGAAAGTTCGACTTACAAATATTATCAATCAATGATTATTTTATTACACTTTAGTTCGTTTTAGTTAAATAATTCATTAGACAAAAATTCATTTCATTTTATTGCAAAACTGTAATGTTTTAAAAATACAACTAAAACCAAAGAAACAACAGGTTCTCGGGTAAAAAAGCTTTTGTGCTTCACGTCGGTAATTATATATTAAATCACCTACATCACATATACAAGGTATTGGCTACTTAGTTAAAGCTAAGATCTACATACATTTTACATTCGAATACCGGGCCGATCTTCCAAATTTTTAATGAAGCCGTAAGTAAGTATAGTGAAAACACAACAAATATAAAATTCAATTATCCACGTATTTCTTTATATTAGGAATAAACATTTAACATTTGTCGCGACCGACTCAACTAATACCCCTAATTGCCCATACATGCAATATACAGTTTGAACGTGTAATAAAAAAAATATTCACCTAACCACGTTTTTGGAGGTACTATGGATTACATAATTTTTTCTTCTTATTCTAATTTGTTAATAACATTTAATGGAATTGTGACATCTCCAAAATGCCGCCATTTAAGCGCCAAGTTTATTATTACAGAGATTTCGTTAATACATTTAAGTTTGTACTTATTCGTGTTAAGCCGTTACATAAGTTAATGGACTCCGAAAAGTGTATACATGTGCCAGGACTTTGATTTGTTACAAATAGTTCTGGAAACTGTATCCAGAAATATCTAGCAGTCAAACAAATGTTGCTATTATCGTAAAATCGATAATATTGTACCAAATAGATGTTAAAGTACATCGTTTCAACCAATCTATAGTTAGATTCACTCGTAGTATCATGAGAGTAATATGGTTAGTTACTTATACTTTGACAATATTATAATGATTAAGGGTGAATTCCACCCAATATCACAGTAACTCTTCAAACAGTTCACGACGTACGAATGAAAATGTAAGCCAACTAAAATTAAAACGTTTAAAAAGCGCAGCCGCTGCTCATGGATTTATATCCATTTACATTTTCCGGATTGTAATGTCAACCGTCGTTGCCATAACAACAAAAAAAAAATTTAACAACATAACTTTTATTTACGTGCATACGATCCACCTGATGCAACGTCTTATACAAAAGACACATTTATAGGAACATAAAAAAATTATAATAGTTACGGAACAAGTGTAATAAATTATTTTAAAAAGACGAAGCATTTGGTATATCATAAATCTAAGCAAAATTGCTAAATGATAAACGGCTGGTGGCAAAAATTCTTAAATATCTGGATTCTGGATAAAGGATTTATTATGTTGCCTCGTTTTTTATTCTCGAAATTACTTACAAAATCGGGCCAAATGTTTAAGAGCAGTTCACTGACCTACACCTACTATTATATTATGTAAAAATATGTTGGTTTTGTGTTTTACTAACTCTTTTATATATTTTACAATCACATTTTACACTGCACCAATGTAAAATTATAGGATCAAGTGTTACATTGCGGCAATATATTGTTATTTGCGACTTACATTTAAACAGTCAACTAATGTTTTTATACCATTCGCTAACTGGAATTTCGTTGTTAATGAAATCCCACGTTTACACGTGATACACCAGCATAAGTTATATATTACCAGCAATAAGTAAAATGTTTATGCTTAATGCTAAAAGCTGTTGCTGCATTTTTAGCATTAAGTCGCCTTGGTTTGTAAATTTCTCTACGGTACATAAATAAACGAGTACAATTTATGTTGCCAGAAAAATCTTACCCTATTGAATTTGAATGGTTCAAAAACTTGCTTGTATATCTGATGGTAAGTACCATTACTATTTATTTTATATCTATGTGTATATGTTTTCTTAGTGGGGAAAAGGAAGTAATCTAAATGCTACGCACGTCTAAAGGTATCAGAGAATATATTTGCGGATTGCTACAAAGTAGACTAATGCTATATTATAGTGGGGTTAAATGTATCCCTGGTCAGTTCTCCCTGCTGGGGAGAAGCTAATGGGTTATATCAAAGTGATTCTAATGCACGTTACGTCCATGATCCGTGCTCAAGGCCGCCCCGCCCTGACATAAAGCTTTATTTTGTGATTGTTCTTATATACGAATGGGCTTGCCCATATCACGGCTAATTAAATAAACTGGCCTGCCTCGCGACCTTTGTAGCTTACGGTATACTATAGGTACGAGCATTTACACCTATCTATTGTTACACGTTGTACTTTGATTAACCGAGTGTTTAGTGGGTTTAGAGTTGCTTTCATATTGCCTGTTATGGGGTTGAACGTTGTATTACCGTTATAGTATGATTGTAATAGGTACAAAATGTCGAATAATTTACGATTTGTATTCAAGATGATAGGCCTAAAAGTATTGGTTGAATGTAAATTTAGGTAATAAAATCTTTTATACGGTCATAAAATAAAACT
>DWJN01003263.1:0-13869 GCA_018248895.1 Carystus phorcus | reverse complement strand
TTAATGGCCCACTATTGAGCACGGGTCTCTCCTCAACACTGAGGAGGTCTAGAGCATACTCCACCACGCTGCTCCAAGGCGGATTGGTGGAGGGGTTAGTGCCTTCGCAATATTCTTTATTGCTGCTCCTTTCCTGATTATCTTAGCGTGATGTTATATAGCCTATAGCCTTCCTATATAAATGGACTATCTTACATTAAAAGAGTTTTTCAAACCGGTCTAGTAGTTCCTGAGATTAACGCGTTCAAATTATCAATCAATCAAACAAACTCTTTAGCTTTATAATATTAGTATTTTTTTTTATGCCGTAAGTTGGCAAACGAGCAGACGGGTCACCTAATGGTAAGTGATCACCGTCGCCCATGGACATTAGCAACACCAGGGCTGTCACCGACGCCTTGTCGGCCAAGAAGGAAGAAGGAGGAAATACAGAACTGGCACTCCAGGTGGCAGGCGAAACACGACATAGTCATTTTACGACGTATAGTAGGTATAGATTTTTAGGGCATTTCTAGTGTAGAAAAAAATTACTATTAAATAATAGAGGTTGTGATAGAAAGGTGAAAATTTAGTGTTGTATGTGATTTTTAATGCCACATTAAAAAAATTAATTAATTTTTATTTAATTTTTTTTTTTATTATTATTTTTATATTATACTCAGAACTACTGAAAAATAAAAATCAGTCCAGCTGTTTCGGAGGAGTGTGGTGACCAACATTGGGAAGCGAGAACTTTATAATATAGTAGTTGACACGGCAGATGTTGTTCTGCTACAGTATAACATAAAAGACCTCGGCCACGCGTTGCTGTGACTAAGGTTTACATACTCAGTTTAGCAGACTTACTCCGCCATCTGTTAAAATCTTATGGAACTAGTTCTTTGTAAGATATTAAACAAATAATTTGCAAATACTCAATTTTGTCAATTTATTATCTTACACCGTCATGTGTTAGAATCTTATGAAACTAATTATTTGTGAGATATTAAACAAATAATTCGCAATAAAATAATTTTGCGACTATAAATTGAGATGTAACCTATCCTATCTCTTTAGTTGGACCAAACAATAGATATCTACAAAATTTGATTAAAATCCGTTAAGTAGTTTAGGTGTCCATAGCGGACAAACACCTTGCACGTATTTTATATATATTAAGAAAATAAGATTATTATAATACATTTTTCCCGCTGAAATAATTATAATGGTTATGATCAAGGTCAGAACAATGGCTGCAGAGTACAGGTGCAATAACTTTCAAATAAAACCATTCAAATATCAGCTCAGATGATTTGCTGTTAGCCGTTTACGAAAGTGATGGTTTATCATATTCATTACTATAACTCTAAATCGAAGCGGCGGTAAACTACAGAACGTGACTCGATTTCTTTATTGCACACTCGGTTTTCTCTTTCGCACTTCCCTTGTTTACGAAAAATAAGTTTCGGGGGTCGTAGAATAATTTGAAAAAGATTAAAAGCATCAATATGACGATATTGCTTAAGTTACGGCCGGTTTCTGAAAGGCTGATCAACGAAAAAATTAAGAAATTCACCGTCAAATCTATTGTCAAACGTCAATTGGGTTGCAGAAAGCATTATTATTCAGAAATTACTCGCTAATCAACGTTTCAGAAACTCGAATTGACTTTATAGAACTTTCAAGTTAACATGCGTGTTAGATGAATAAAATTTTGACAAGTCTTTCAGAAACTCTCGGTAAATCAAGCAAAGCTAGGCGAGCTTAACTAGAGCATACTCCATTTCTCTCATCCAGTGCGGATTGGTGGAAGGGTTAGTAGCCAGCCGGGACGGACTGCGTAACGTGCTCTCTGAAGCACGGAAACGCTCAAGAAATTTTTGCCACAAGCGGTCATCCATTGAAGTACTGACCGAATCCGCAGTTGCTTAACTCTGCCGATCGCATAGGATCAACCCAAGCTGCCGGACTATGAGCACTTAACTTAAAAGTTATATGGATAATATAATCCTTATGCGAAGATACTACCAAGCAAGTATAAAATCAATCCTACGTTTACAAAAAATGTTTTTTCTAGGGCTTTATATCATGAGATTTAACGTAAAGTTTCATAGTTTAAATTTCAAATACGTAGTGATACATATATTCGTAGGATAGAGGCATGCATCATAGATTCACAGTACAGAAACCGCAGTATAACGTGACCACATTTTAGCGGTCACCGTGCCGTTCTAGCCTAAAATTAATTGGCTCACATGAATGTATATTATGTATATTTTATTGCCAGTATATGGACATATGGAAGATGAGGCTTCGTCATAGATATTTTCCTCTGGATTACAGAGCAAAGTATTATTAATGAAAAGTATATATGAAGCGTGAAATTAAATATTAATAAATAAAATAAATATTTTTAATATTGCAAATTGGATTTGTTAACCGTTTCTTCTATTAAGAGGTTAATAATTAATGTTTTGACCATTTTATATAAAGCTGAAATTTACTGGAATAAATGAATATATCTTTTTCTATAAATTACAAGGATTATAAAAATAATGCCGCATTCGGTTCCGCAAAGGTTTGAAATACAATTTAAAACTTTATTATTGCAAAATAAATTATGCTGATAAGTTTTTTTTTCGCCGTGTTTTCTCTTCGATGCTAAAGCACCTTTTTCGAAACGGTGGCAGAATCCAAAAATTACGTACATAAGTGTATTGTGAAAATATCTAGATAAAAATTATTTTGGGCAACGAGAATTGTTACATTAGAAAATAAATTGAAGTTAATTTGATATTTGTTCGATGTCTGAACTCTCGTTCGTATCCAGGGTTTAATTTCTAGTCGCGGCAGACTTAAGTGACAGATAAATATTTATTCTCGTGTCATGTTTGTTGAGTCGCATTTGTTTGTTCACGGGACCCGCAACACGGAATTCTAGGGTTGTGATTGTGTGAACGCTCATTTAGTATTTCAGACTGCAAAGAATTTATATAATGTTTTATTTATATGAACAAATCAAGTTGAGACTCGTAATTTTTTTTGAAGTGAAACTTTATCGACGTATGAGAGGAATTTGGCGCCCATTTTTCTATTACGCGCCATATTTATCTTAACCCTCTCACTGTCGTTTCGGACAAATTAGTATTTTTCCGGCGGAGCAGGGTTAGCATGTCACTTAATAATTAATAACGATAACAATGATAGTAATAATTATATTACATTATTAAAATGCTATAAGGCGAAATAATTGTATTATTTGTATCCATGTCTATGAAAATTCTTTTGCTTACACTTTATCCAATTTATTTTTATGTAATTCATTTCTGTAAAGTGGCAGTTAGTATATCATTTTTTGGAAAACGATGTCATGAAGAAGTTTTACTTCTTAAGTGTGTACATTAATACACACACATATTTTTTACTATTTGTTTTCTTTTACACATTTTATGGGAAAGTAAAACTTTGTTAATGTCGGTGAAAAATCGTAATTGGCTTTAAAATAAACGATCAAACATGAAACATTTAATGCGTTATATTCAACAAGTTTTGCAAATGAGGGAAGCAATATCGTTGAGGAGTTTCCCCCCAAAAGGATGTTGTTACGACTTTTCCCTTCGTAATGGTAAATAACGAAGAATAAAGGCAATAAGAAACGATAAGTTTGAGCGATAAATAATAAAGATTATGTCTATGGTAAATTCTTTGATTCTCAGTACGGAACAGTGTTACATACGCGAGTATTCATTATCATTTGCAAGCGTTACGGCAGAAGTTTAATAGGAACCAAAATCTCAAGTTCTGTAATCTGTTAACAAGACACAGTGTATCAAGTACTTAATCAGTAACCATTTTCATAAATTACGAGTATTAATTATTGTTTACAAATGCTTCGGCAGGATAACTAATTTACTAAAACCCAAGTTCTACTAAGATTAACTATTTATTGAATAGATACTACAAAATTTGCCAATATTTAATTTAAACATCTTAATAAATTGTCTAATGACAGAATTAAAACTATGTATATAAAAGTTACACTTTTCTTTCCCTCGCCCCAATCGACTGGATTAATAGCTGTTCAAATGGTCTTTAAATCTCCCTTCTCGTGAGAAATGTTTCGTGAAAAATATTCGCCGGTTTCTTTTTACTTTCACTTTTTATTCACAAATACTTTGCTAAGCCGTACTTTGATCAAACAAAACCCTTAAGCTTCTTCATAACAAACCATGTTCCGTATTGGGATCACGAGTAAAACTACGCGAGAGTATTTCTTTGTAATCACAAAATGGCGCCCAACCTGGGCCTCGAATATAACGTGCTAAGAATTCTTTATCTTTGTGAAAAGGCGATTGTATGTCATATAAGTTTTATAAAACCTGTTTTAATAAAAGTGAAGTGAAACGTAGGGCTCAATCTATTCTAATCAAACTTCTGTTACACTTTGGTTTCTGCACTGCGTAATAATGTCATCCTTCTTCTGTAAGGAGAATCTATTCTATCGTTACATTTACATTATTTCTCCTTTTGGCTGTTAATGTAATGTCTTTTTTATGGTCGGTTCACAAAGTTCCAAAAGCAACATTATCTATTGACATATGTCCTTTATAGAACAGTGAAATAAAGTATATTTTCGTCTGCACCATCATATATACTCGTATAACATTAGTAACTAGGACTCATACTTTTAATGATGAAGTTTGAATATATGTTTGCTAGACATAAAGTTGCCTCACCGTGTTTTAAAGCATATAACATTTTAAATTTCGTCGTACCGTCTACGTCTGCTCAATGCACTTCCTGAGCTCATTAATTACTCGTATTCCGCAAATGAGTCCGCGCTACCGCCAGCAGGGTAATCTCCGTGGCTTTACTTTGTGACGTTTATCAATTATACGACAGCCTAACGAACTTCTGTACAGTCGACCAATGGATATATAGATAAGTGTTGTGTCGCGGGGAAAACGTCCTTGCTACTATAAATTTTGATATATCTTATATCGTGTTATTCTCGATCTAATGATGCAATGTCGAGATGGAGTCGTTATTCTAACCAAACTTTCCCATGTGGGTTCCGTGAAAATATCCCTAGGGTTCCGCGTAACTAACAAAGATTCGATGCTTTTTGTTCACACGTAAGCGTGTTTTATGGGGTTCACTATAAAATTGTACAATAAATACATATAAGAACAATAGTTACAATTTCATTTACTTATTTGATACTGAAGAGAGAGGAGGAGGAGTTTCTTTCGCTGTTTCTTCTCCTCGATGTAAAAGCACCTTTCCGAAACGGTGGTAGACTCAAAAAATTACTTGCGTAAGTAATACTTAAAATAATATCTATATAAATAAATTAATTTGAATTTGAATATAATTTCAATTACATTTTTATATTTTTCATCTATTAAGAGCTTAAAATTAAAAAAAAATCGGATATTCCGTAGTTTTAAAAGTTTAGGAACCGCTGCACAAGATAAAATTCATGTCAGGCTCGTATATACGACGTGAAACTTGTAATCAGCGTGAAATAATAAATAGCTACACATTCATTGCCTGTCGGGGTTGTTGCGATTGTCGTGATTATCCTTATTGGCCGTGCCATGAACTATACACATTGCCTCGCGGACATTCCACGTGGCAATAATTATTTATCTGTCATAAAAATCCCCGTGCCGGTCAGACCTCCATTAAAAAGGGCTCTACAGTTTAAGTGGATTTGCAAATTTGTTGGCATGACAAGCTGTTTCGCAATTTATTTGTATGTGAACTGCATATTTATTTTTTAACCAACTTCATAAAAAGTAGTAGTTTGTCATGATTTAAAGAATATAATGTTTATTTTATAATAAAAATTAGGTATGTGTAATGTAATTCTTATGAACAATTTAAATCTATTTAATATTGTGTTATCTATACCAATATATAAAGCTGAAGAGTTTGTTAGATTGTTTGAACGGGCTAATCTCAGAAACTACTGGACCGATTTGAAAAATTATTTTAGTAAAAGATAGTCCATTTATGTAGGAAGGCTATATGCTATATAACATCACGCTAAGAGGAACTGGAGATGAGCAGCAATAAAGAATATTGCGAAATCGGCAAAATTTTGAGCTTTAGTATTTTCCATTTTAGTTTTTCGACTATAGTTATTTGATGTGTTACTTCGTATCTTTTTACTGCATCGATTTGGATGATTATTTTCTAAAGCTGGTGGTTGTTATGACATCCTTTAGATTCGAGCGACGTCTGACGAGTTTTTTACTAAGTAGTTTTGGTATTAATCAATCCCGAATGATCCGTATTTACCCAATGCGTGTGACTTCGGAATCGGAATGTTATTACGACGTCATTGAAGTCTTTTTTTTTCATTTACAAAGTGATTTTTATTTATATACACACTTTATTAGTATTTACTACAGTAATGATGTTTGTAAGCTCGATGTGAAAAATCTTGTTGTTCGTATGATATCTTTATTCTTAGGTACTCCCTATAATAAAAAACCTAACTTAGAACAAGATGTCTTAGCAACATGTTACATTCTCCATCTATCGGCAGAACACAGTTTTAAACAATCGTCTCGAAAAGAACTTTTCTAAAAATTTTAGGCCCCATCTGATATAATTGCTATTTAATTACTTCATGCATTATGGAAATATAATATAATCTCTTAAGTAAGTCAAAACATATATTTCTAAATCATATATTCCTTTACTTCCACAGGAACAGATCAATTTCCCGGAATGAAATGTAGTTTAAGTTATAACCCGTGATATTCCAAATATGCTGTCTTGACTTAATCGACTTAGTGTACAATAATTACTAAATATGACTTGTCCTATCGATAACAAAACTTACCTATATATCTACTTCTAAAAAATTTAAATTCATCATTCAAATTTTTGCCTCGTTGGAAATCGAACCCAGGACCCTTCGGATCTGTCCGGCGTGGTGACCATTACGTCACGTGTATCCTACTAATATTATAAATGCGAAAGTTTGTGAGCATGTATGTTACTCTTTCACAATAAAACTACTGGACGGATTTGGATGAAACTTTACAGTAATATAGGTTATACATCAGGATAACATGTAGGATACTTTTTACCGCGGGAAACTTCTCATTCCCACGGGAAACTGACTTCCACGCGAGTGGCAGTCGTCAGAGAAGTTGCCGTATTTCTTATGTTGACAATATTGTTACGTTATGATAAAGGGTTTCCACGCGGACGAAGTTGCGGGCGGTCATTAGTATATTCCCCAAAAAACTTACACCCATAGACACAAATCAGTGTTAATACATAATTTTGCGCCTTACAACATTTTCAATCGGGAATCAATTGTTACTCTAGAAACTTTAAAACAAAGGAATTTCGCATGAAGGCACTTCCGAAGTTGAAAGTTGAATCTTTCTTCTTCCTCACTTCACAGATAAATAAAAGTTTACAACTCAACCGGTCAGAGCTCTCAGCCGTAATTCAATCAATTCATAATGAAGGCTGAGGGAACAGACTTCTAAAGTTTCCTTCGAGCTATTAAGAAATTTTGCTTGATAATAGGGTACTTTCCTTACAAACAACCGTTATATTATAATAATAGCTATCGGTCTAGTACATTTAGGTAACACTTAAAAATTCACGTTCAAAGTTGGATTTAAGAAAAAATTTAGAGGTGGCTCCCTTTTCCTTTAAATAAAATGTCGTAGGGTTTTAGTCTTTGTTTTTTCTCACTTCTTTATTGGCCGGCAACGCGTTGGTGATGCTTTTGGTGATGTCCATGGACGGTGGTGACCATTCACCATCATGAGGTCTGTCTGTTCGTTTGTTTGCTATTTACATAAAAAAGTTTTATAATGAAAGTATATTAAAACATTTTACAGACACAGATAATTAAAAAAAAAGAAAATTATTTCAAATGAAATTGTTTTAAAAACATTTTATTTTAAATCTTTTCTTAAACTCGTATATAGTATAAGTGAGTAGTAATTATGATTTTTAGTTTTTTATTTAATTATTTTACAATTTGAACCTTAATTACTTTACATTTTTATCACTATTGTATACATATTTGATTTCGAGGAGATCCGTAGTGTAATCAATAATATTGAATTTAAAATCCAACACAAAACCAATTGTTAAAATCACGGAACAGACAACCAATTACTAACCTTCAATACATAATTATAAATTCAACAGACAAAAATTACTAGAAACATTCTGAACCTAAGAATATGATTTAAAGCGTTGATTCTTCAGATTATTTTAAAGAATATTAAATTTTTCCGCGTCGTAAGTATTCCCCAAGTTTTGAATCACTTTCTTCCTAACAAACTTCGCAGACAAATAAAACTTGAACCCGTATTATTCAGACGCATTAGAATTTATTCGTTACGAAGGGCATAGTTTACTAAGAAAATTTACATACAGTAAATCCAATTAAGAAATTAAACTGGAGCCTAAGAATTAAACTGGATTCTACGTTTTCCTTAGCTTTGGTTTTGTTGCGAGACTGTCTTCATTAAGAATGCTGTAGATATTTTTTTTCCATGAAAATTCTTTTTCTATTAAGATAAAGAAGAAGACGTAGACCTAGAGAAATATCCATTAATCTTTTAACAAATGTTACACACATGTTGTTTATAACATCGGAAAAACCACTGAGGTTTGTAGTATGATGCCATTATTGCGTTTACGTCTAAGACATATGTACATAATGGATGTAATAGACAATAACGTAATCTATCTATAGTTAATATTATCTTATATCATAATAAAACTTATTAGAGTGTTAAAACAAAAAAAACTCTTAACCGCCGAAGATAATGAAGAGATATATAAAAGAACATTACCCGATTACATTTAATTCAGGACGGCACACTCATATAACTTATTAGGATGTTAAAACAGTACAATATTTTCTGTTCTTCAGTTCTACTAATAGTAAGAGATATAACAGAAAAGTACGAGAAGGCGAGCTGTCTGATAGATGGTGGTCAGAAGAATATCAAAGGTATCCAATGCGTTATCGCCCAAGAAAATATAGAAGAAAGAAAGATATGGTGCTAGGTTTCATACCACCGCACGGAAAATGAACAGTCGTTTAGCAGTTGAATCGAGAAAACGGGTCGAAAAGGAGGTAGTCTTCAAGGAAACTTAATAATATCAATTGATGATTTAAATCAATCGGATCAAATAAATCAGAATTGAATGTAGACTGGATTTATTGTAAGAAACTGTTTTTTTAACGTCTTACAGGTCTAGCCATTCGTGGTCAACAGTAATGAATTAAAACTTGTTTTAAAAACAGGGATTACTTAAATGCGCCAAAAATAACAATTATAATTTTAGTTTTAAAACTGTTTCTATCTACTTATAACGTCATTAAACTATTTATACGTATGATATAAAAGCGTATACAGCCGACGATAATATTGTATGTAGTACTTTCGAAGAATTTTATGTAATTCGTTTTATGTACGAGTTTAAGCAATTAGAGGTCATGTACCGTTGTGTACCGACCTCATTAGGCACTCGAACGTTTATTAGGTTCTTGTTCAACACAATAAAACAGGACTTTATTCTTACGACCTGTTAGCAGGGTTTACATCGCGGTATCTTCCTTTTGTTTTTTACGACGCACCGTGTTTTTCAATGGAGTGTTCTGTAATCGGGGGTTTTACAGGATCACAGGATTTATTGCCGTGTGCGATGTAGAGGGGAAAAAATTTACAACAACCCGGTTTGCGGTTTTATTACAGTTAAGCATGGACAAGTTAATTTTTGTTGAGTTGATTATAAATGTGGATGTAAGTTAGTTTGTTATGCGTTCGCGCTAAACCAAATTATCATTAAACTGTGTATACATATTCTTTGATGTATTAAAAAGAACATTGATTACTTTTTATTAAAAAAAAAAAATTTGGTAATAAATAAACTTTGAATGTAATGTAAGAGCTTCAACGTGAGCGAACCGGCGGATAAAAGCTAGTATAATATACAATTACTAATTATTAAAGGTTGTTGTAATGACGAATGAAGGTTGATAAAATATGGCGGTATGTTTCTTTAATATAAAAGATGTTAAATACCTAAAAGAAGGCCTCGACATCTTGTCACGTTTAATCTGTAATTATTTATTAATAATAAAGTTTTCTATTATTAAATATATATAATTATATTTTACATCCATAAATTTAATGATTTACGGCAATATTTGATCCATAACGAGATAAAATTACTAAGTGATGATTTTTGAAAATTAATTTCGTAACGGGGTAAAATCGGCATGATTAAAAGCAAAATATAAAAATATAGCAATTTCTTGACACTTCAATATTTTTGATATTGGTTTCTATAAACAGTACGGGCGCCAATTATTTATATAATATTAAGCCACGTTAATGTCAAAGCGAAAGCTGCGGTAATTATGTACATATTAATTATCACCATATCGCAAACAAGAACGTATAATTATCATAATTGATTTATGGTGTTATTAAACCATTCATTAACAAAATCTGTGGTTATTTAAGCACATAAAATGTGACACATTTGAGTGTACACTCACGAGCGATTTAATGTATACATATTTTTGAAGAACGTAACTGGGGGTGAAATCGGCACCTGGATGGTGCGGTCAGAATGGGTGACCGCTATTGGCAAACAACAGTGTTACACATCGACGTGTTACTCGATGGGAATAACTCAAAGTTTCTTGAGCAGTTCCGTGTGTCGGAAAGCACATTAAACCTCCGACTCAGTTTAATAACTGTTATTTATGATAACATTTGTCAACTATTTAACATGTTCTACGAAGCATGGAACTGCTCAACAAATTTTAGCCACTCGCGGTCACTCATCCTGCTTCTGACCGCGCTCGCAGTTGCTTAACAGGTCGATATTAGCATAACCGAGCTATGACCGTTTAAACTAAAGATGAAGCTTATTAAACTATGAGAGATATAGATTAAGCATTCTGTTATGAAGTTGTAATGTCACTTGTTATGACGACAAACCCTTCCAAATAGAGATATTGAAACTGTTCTGTCGTAGTGTGAAAACGACTTTGTCGTGTGCAAATCGTATCCCCGGAGGGCTAATGTTTGTATATACTCGTATATCCGTTATTTGCTTGTTTATCATGCTAGCTGGGCTTTAAAACTGTGTCAACTTACTAATGTGGTTAAACGTATGGTGTTATGAAACTTTAATAGAGTTACTACTGGATTCGGCAGTAGTTACCCTGAAATAGAAGAAAATATCAAAACGAATTATGAATCTAAACCATTTTTGAATAAACACAATAAAATACTTTCAAATACAATCCAACCAAAAGAGAAATTCAGTGAATTATACACGAACGGAAGAATTATAATAATAAAGATATATGTATTTAATAGAATAGAATAGAATTTTAATATTTGCAGGTGTCTATAGAAAAAATTGTTCTACATACAAAAACAATATTCTCTATATGTACATTTGACTATATTCTCATTCTTATTATGGAAACATTCTTACTATGGAAAATTGTACACTAGCTAACCCCAGCAAACGTTGTTTTGCCATATAAATTATTATTTATTTCAGAACTATTTGGATAACCATAAAAATGCTTATAATGGGTTAACCACAAGAGCCTGACATAATTATGGTGTCGCGGAATTTTATTTAGAACTTTTAGAGGCGAACAATATCGTAATACATGATTTTTGAGTAACTTTCACTGTTTACTCAGCGCACGCAAGGAAAGCTCTTAATTTTGC
This sequence comes from Carystus phorcus, assembly GCA_018248895.1. Lineage (NCBI taxonomy): Eukaryota > Metazoa > Arthropoda > Insecta > Lepidoptera > Hesperiidae > Carystus > Carystus phorcus. The sequence goes on along the minus strand of DWJN01003263.1, from coordinate 2,128 downwards.
CGTTTTCGCAATATTCTTTATTGATGCTCCTCTCCTATTCATCTTATCAAGATTTTATATAGCCCATAGCCTTCCTCCAAAAATGGACTATCTTACACTAAAATAATTTTTCAAAGCGCGATCAAACAAACAACCAAAGTTTTCAGCCTTATATAATTAGTATAGAAGTATATTATGTAGATTTAAGTTTGTATAATTACATTTGTTATTAATAGGTTTCCAAAAGTAATCAATCGATGGCACCCGGGGCCGCGGAAGCCCCTTTGATAAATAGAGTAAACTTTATTCAGTCGTGCTCAGTGACATTAAGCCGCCTTTAAAGGCTGTAGGCCGTGACGTAGCCAAGTACGTAGCACTGCTACGTCGTAGGCGCCTACGTCACTCATCTGTCGTAGGTCGTAGCCGTTGTACAGCGAAATAACACGCGTTTGTGGTTTTTAATTATAAAGTTAAAGTTAAAAATAATAAAGTTTAATGAATCATATTTTTTTTGTTTCTTTTATGTATAATATTACTAAACTTATGTTAATAGATGGTGAATTTCTTTAAACGAGTTGTAGGTTAATAATACGAAATTTAAAAAAATATATACTTTGACTTTGTGTATTCGACGAAATGTTGTTCCATATGTATTATTTCATACTTTTCTCTCTCTTTTTTTTTAATCCAGATTAATACAATTCAGAGAAATATAATATATTTAGTTTCCTTATAAAAATAAATAATTTATTGAGGATGCCGTCAGAGCAATTAATTTTCCATATGAAGGGTTGGAGATAAATGGAATAATTAAATGATACTTTGGTTAATCTGGTGTCGTACACAAAAACGCAAACAATTATTTCGAAATGAATTTATTTCATCTGATTGCGTATATACTGTATAAAAAATTTATATTTTTAGAACAACATTTCTGCTCGAGATTTTCCTTTGTTTGATTTTAATGATTTACATTATAATATGTATACGAACGCTATCATTGACAAGATAAAAATAAAAGTAAGTTTGGTTTTGGTTTATTAATTAACTTATTTCCTTCATTTCAAAGTAACCGAACCGTCAGATAAATACTGGGATAAAATTAATAAAAATATGCCTATTTAACAAGTGTTCTGAGTGACTAGTTCGAATTGAAAAAATCTTTTTGTGTTGCATAGTACAGTTACCGAGGAAGGCCATAGGCTATATAACATAACGCCATGACCAATATCAGCTGAGCATTGATAAGAGATATTACAAAAACGGGACAAATGTTCTATACTGATACGAAGTTCACCGTTTCTACTAGTAAAGTATATATTCAAACCAACAAAATAGCTTTTAAATATAGAAAATTGTTTTCGTTTTGAATATCAATGACATATTGAACACAATCATAGATAGTTCCACGGATAAGCAACTAGGGCACACGATAATGACAATCCGTGAGCGTGCGACCTAATTTTATGGTGATGCGCGGGAATTTTTCTAACTACCCCCCGATGAGGGTACTTTGGTGTAGTTTACAAATGAGCTTTGTGGTTTTTATTTCTCAAGTTCACCAAAATGTTTTACGCTGAAAATCAGCCACTGGTTGTACTGTCCATGGCATAGGCTGAACGTAGACATTTTTCGCCATTTTCAAAAATATTTTTTAATTTTGTTTATTTTCTTTTGTTGTTGCTGTTTTTTATTCTTTGCTTTTTTTGTAATCCTTGGCGAAATAAAGGTTTTTCTATTATATTCTAAAAGTAGATTGCAGCGACAGGATATTCGAAAATGGATTTTAACGACTTATCCTAACTTTGACTTGATTACAATTTTCCTTGTTCATATAGCTGCATAGATTTTATTTGATGGAAAAATGTTATTCGCGTCGTGGCTGGTTTCATGAAACTCGTGACATAGAGTAACGTTGTGTGACAGTGAGTGTATGAACATTGTCACAATGTTACACTTTCGTATAGGATAAAATAACTTTGACCTATTCTGCGGTAACTGGGTGGAAATTCGAAAACTGTCAAAATTGACACAAAAATGGCGTACGCGCAATCAATAAAATACATATATACATGTAGACTCGTTAAATAAAAAAAACTTGCCGGGCTCAAATGTTTAATTTCTTGACAATAATTTAATTTACACATCT
>DWJN01003262.1:0-13870 GCA_018248895.1 Carystus phorcus | reverse complement strand
TATGTCGGAGGCCTTCGGGCGATTTGAAAACTTCCGACACTTGGGTTGGCCATTAATCCCTCCACCAATCCGTATTGGAGCAGCGTGGTGGAATATGCTCTAAACCTCCTCAGTGTTGAGGAGAGACCCGTGGTCAGTAGTGGGTCATTAATGAGTTGAAAGCATATAAAGAAAGTTAATTAAAGATAATATAAATCGTAACTCAAGATTCTACGTGCTCTCAATTTTGCCGGATTATAATTACGTCAGCCGTTGTAATGGTTATACAATTTAGTTCCGTTAGTTGCTTAGTTAGTTACTCTCCAGATCTGCGAGTCAGAGCGGCACTATAAAGATTAGCCCTTAAGGCTTCTTCCGGCCGAGCGAACATTGGAGATATCATGGAATACTTTTACCCAGTTTCGCGATAAAGGTCAGCATAGTATAAAATGATGATGCGGAAGATTTTGATACAAATTACTTGTATCATATTGTTTTTAGTGACTCAAAAAGGATGTTATATACTAACGGATTTAACAGATGTTATCCTGCATCGACTCATTTTGGTGGACTAGTCCTTTTGTCCTCATGAAATCTAATGAAAATGTTCAATGGTTACACTAAAAGCTAGGTTTTAATTCTTCTATAGTTATCTGTATACTCGTATATATATGAGCTTTTGCCCGCGGCTTCGCTCGCGTTAAGAAACTTTCATCCACTATTTTATCCCCTTGGGGGTAGAATTGGTCAAAATCCTTTCTTAGCGGATGCCTACATCATAACGTCTACCTGCATGCCAAATTTCAGCCCGATCCGTCCAGTGGTCTGGGCTGTGCGTTGATAGATCACTATGTCTCTTTTTGAGTTATATAGATTAACTATTTAAATTAACTATTGTGTAAGAGTTTAGTAAAATACCAAATTCACGTTTTCCCCAAAGTCCCAGGCTTGAATGTGGTCGAATTTCAACCGCTGAGAGCACTCGTTTAGGTATATCAACATCGATTACTGTATGAACTGTATCACATCGCTCAAAATTACCTCAGGCTAGTGAACTATAAACGGTGAACGTATTAACGAGAATCTGTTCTCGACACTGTTGGCAGCTATCACGAATGAAAATTTATCTCCGAAATTATTCTATTAACTGCTCAATTTCTCAGTGAAATACGATTACTATCGTTCATTTGGTTCCACTGATCGACCCATCGAGCGCTGTGATTTTAATCTGTCAATAATAAATCATAACGAAGATAGAATTGTATATTGCTTTTGGGAAACTATTGTAACACAGCCATAAACAAAGATTGCTTTGTCGTGGGTGCTTTCGTCAACGCAGAAGGACAAATAGACACCCGGAAAAAATCGGGATCTTGAGGGCTACTTCTTCATTTCTTCCCTTCCTTCTTGACCGATATTGGAATAGAATAGAACAGGAAACGTTGATTATGCCAGGGATTACAAAAAAAAAGAAAATAATAAATAACAGAAAAAAACAACAATAGAAAATAAATTAAAATAAATAAAATTACAAACTTTTTTTGCACCATGGCGAAGAAGGCCTACGCTCACCCTATACCATGGAGAGCAAGACCAATGGATGCTGATTTTCATAGACCATTTGGTTGGCGTAGCTCGACAAGCGGGGCCCAACACTAGTTATGAAAATAATTCATGTGACTAAATTGCTAGTGTAATAATGACCACTTATCTCAGGCTTATCTTACTCATCGCAGGCTTTTCGCTCGTTTGTCGGTTATTTACAGAAAAAATATCAACGGCAATTCAAGTAAATATCAGTAAAATCGAGCATCTAAAATATTTATAACCGTATTCATTAATCATATACGTGATTCGTGCCGCATACGTGCCCCTGACACAGGAGGTTACTTCTGTGTCATGCGGTTGCCATGGCATCCGAGCTTCGCCGTTTGTGAACATTTCATTAATTCTGAAACGTGACTCGCCAACGGTGAATTAACGTGTGAATTTGGATTTTGGGACATAGACTCTGTTATTAACATACGGAATTATTTATTTAGTAGCAACTGCCCGCAGCTACGTTTGTGTCGAACCGAATCGGTGCAATTTAAAAGCAAAAACATTAATTTTCAGTTCCTGTATCAGGGGAATTAAGAAACCCTGATAATAGTAAATATCGTGAATGCAAGGAGAATGTCGGGGTGATTAGCGTTGATATCGGATTACAATGATAGAATAATAAATGATATAATTAACTATAATTAATGAAATGCATATAGATGGGATCCAATAGCTCATGATGATATGATAGTACTGATAAATGCTAAAGTGATAACGCGAATTGATCATTTTGGCGTCATGTTAATCGCTACTGATGAACTGGGTCAATCGACGCCATCTCAGGAGATGAGGACGGCACCAACACGTGGTGTTTAGTGTTTTTCGAACAACTAGCTGGTAATTGTAATGGAAAACTGTCAATTTTAAATTTAAATAAAATCGCTTTGTAAGATACCGTGGAGGAACATTCAAAATGTCGTCAAATATTCTAGTGATAATGTATTGAATTTTTACTAATAATTGTAGTTAAGAACCTTAAAACCGATAATACAAATCGTATATAATCAAAATCCTATGGAAATTTCCGAGCGTTGGGTCTCAACTTGTTTACATTGTAAAGGTATCGGTGTGCAAAATTTCAGCCACCTAGCGCCAAAAATGACATGGACACATATTTTGTCGTGTTTAGCCATTTTATGTTTATGCATTTATGACAAAAATATATTTCATGTGGAAATTTATCCTTCTCCTTTATATAAGTAATATTAGTAGATTTTGTTAGTGGTATTCAAGATTTATCTAAAGTGATTTTACATCTATCATTTAACTACTGTTTGAAAACAGGTCTGAAAACACCACTCTATAGTCTTCACATCTACTAAAAGTTCTATTATATTCTTCTATATCTTAAAGCATTTCATAAAAAAGCACATGAAATTTAAAACAAAAGGAAAGGTTCGCGTTTTATTAGACAGATCCATTTACTCTAAAGACGTAATAAGAAAGTCACTTGGTCCTCCGAGCCGGATGCTGAGGCGAACGAGGTCAAACACCTTCATTGTTATTTTGAGTGCAAAAAGTAGTTGAATACTGCATGAAAGGGGATTTTGTACAAAAAGAATGACGAATGAAAAGGGAAGTGCAAAGTCAGAACGTGACATGTTTGAACAATGTTTGAACTATGTTTGTTCGTTACTGCAATTGACCTGTCTGTGTCAAACGAGAATCGGTCATAAAGTTATGTTTTTGTTTTATCGTGAATAGAATTTAATTGAAGGACGGAACAAATAAAGATGGTTGTGACTTTTTCAAAAGAAGTGTAATTGTTCGTTTTTGATGACCGTCGCTTAGTTGATAGTGATTCTGCCTACGAAGTGAGTAGACTCGGGTTTGACACTCCGTGTAGATATTTATGGAACAGATAAATATTTTCCTTGTGTGGGTGTGAGTGTATAAGCGTTTTTGATACTTTAGAATTATTGGGATTCGAATCTCGTTGAAACGAAAATATGTCAGCGCAGAGACCAACTTATATTTTTTATTATTTAAGTTGTATGCGTTTTTCAGTTACACACTTAAATAATAATTACATATTCACATGATTTTTTTTGATATAGCAAAATCTGTGAGAGTATTAAAACGAGACGTAAAAAGTATGATTTTGTTTGCCAATGAATTACGGATATCGAATAAAATATGGTGCAGAAAGCGAAATATCACAATTTTCATTCGCAAATATCTATTGGCGCGCGAGTTACTCTTGCAAGGAACATTTCTTATAGAGGCCGGGAACCACCCGGGGATTATTTTAATCCCTTATTTAAACCATCGCAAAAGAGGCTTGTCTGTTTCCAGTTAAGACGGAATTCTTAAAACGTTTTTCCGTACAATGTCAGCAGTAGGATTCAACCACTGTATTTAAGATTTGTTCATCCATTATGTTTTATGCGCTAATAAAATGATCCTGTTATTTAGCGGGAGTTCAAATAGTATTTGTATTCAAAGTTTTAGTCATTCTATAAACATTCTGTTAAGCCAATTGTATGTTAGCAAAGGTTTCTCCTGCTTTTGGAATTAAAAACAATTGATATATTTATCAATCTGGATCATTTCATATCATATTGTTGCACCCCTACCTTAGATCATCTATTTACTTTGTCCTTCGCTCAAAAGGTTGTTCGGCAGAGTTCGCTATTAAAGCGATAAGACCGCCTTATTGTGAAACTTCTACGAAAACTTCTTTCTGTACTGTATTGTTCTATTATTATGTCTTTAATATTGGTATTTTTATATAATTGATATTATTTTACTGGTATTATCTATCCGTGAAGCTTGCCTGGTTAGTTACCAACTTCGCTTGAGCAAGTCGCTAAATGCCTCATTCTCCGTGTGGATAGTTTGAAAGCCAATACTTCTCTCTTTCTCTTTAGCCAGTAAATGAGTGCTGCGTTTGGTGATGTTGTCCATGGGAAATAACCACTTAACATCATGTTGCACTTCTTCTACCTTCGTTTTTTCCCCTTTATTGGTCCCTTTATTTTATTGGTTTGAAAAATGGGGATTTTTGTACAAGGGTATTGTTAAGCTATTGTCTCATCAGACCCAAGCTCAATTCTTAGACGGAGCAGATATTTATGTGACAAAAATGTTCTTGTGTGTTAGCGATGTGTGTCCAGTGTTGTCCATGCAATACACCACATTGAATACTAGTAGTATGATTTTATGTCTTTATTATTTAACCGTAAATATTATTCCAAACAGTAAGTTTGCTATATGTCTAGATAAAAACAAAAGGAATTATTCAACTTTGTTATGTTATGTAAGTATTGATATATTTTTTTCTTATAAACCATAATACAAATTAGTAATAAGACATAAAAAATGGCTTATTCAAAACATTTGTACGGCTTAATTTTAATATAAGCAATAAATTTTAATTCAACGTAATTATAAGATGATTGGTTTTACATCTTTATATATTTAAATTCAATTTTTATGAATGATTTTTTATGTTCCTCTATATATTTTTTACGAATGAAAATACTATTCATAGAGACAAACGCAGTGGTTTTTATTCATCGGGGCCGCTAACGATACGAGATCGCCCAATGAATACATTAATCACTCGGATACGAAAATGTCTAAATAATTGATAGTGATTAATGAGAAATATTACAACGGAACGCTCAATAGATAAGCCGCAGAATGTCTGGTTTTGTGGAGAATATTCGCTTTAACAGCATTTCTTCATAGAAAATATCAGCGATATGATTGATATAAAGTGTGTTCAATAAGATAAATAATGTTTATAAAATTGGGATGAATATTCTACATATTTTTTCTAGGTTTACCAATAATTGTTAAATTGTTATAAACGCACGTTACATACAAATAAATGCAAGCTGATTGCACAGTTACAGATAAGCATGGCATGTAATTAATCCAAATGGAAGGTTATTTACATCTATACTCTATACTAATAAATATAATGCTGAACCATTAGACCCTAACCTAACATAACCTATTAGACCAAGTAAAATAAATCTTGGCTTAAAGTATAGTATGAAAGATAAACCTGTATGATAATCGTGGTTTAGACCTTATTTTGTAATAAGGCGGATAATAACCATTGCCAGACAAAAACCCTTTCTAATTCCAGTAGTATTCGCAGCTTTAACTAAAGTTAGAAGCGACGCACCGAACACGAAGCCTCTCTAATGTTAGAGAATAAAAATGTGAGAACAGACGGACATGGTAACACTCGGCAGCACGTGTTTTACGACGCGGCGAAGGGCTCATATCTCGCGAAATATTCACCTGAATAAAAAGTTACTGTAGAAAAGAGTACACGGAATCAAGTGCGCTACAAGCGAATGTGCGGAAAAATCTTTCTTTATATTTTTTGTTTTCTGCTTTGTGGTATGGTGTAAGGATTTATCCGGCTTGGGTCACATTCTAGAATTAGGACTATGTTGTAGAATATAGTCTCCAATCCCAAACTGGAGGATTAGGATATTCATAAATATATTCATAAATCACTCCTTTGTTCATCTTTTAAATGAGCTTAACGATTCGTCGTTTTCCATCTGGGAGCTTGAGAGTAACTTCTTTTCTTTTCTCTTCTTACCCTTGGCGTTGCTGATGTCCAAAATGCTACATACTCCGACGATTTAGGATTCTCCATTTTAGGATTCACTATCGTGAATGAACTAAACCCCATTTTAGGATTCATTATCGCGAATGAACAAATCCCCATTCTAGGATTCACTATCGTGAGTGAATAATACCCCATTTTAGGATTCACTATCGTGAATGAACAAAACCCTATTTTAGGATTCACTATCGTGGGTGCTATGAACAACAGAAAGACACAGACCGAGAAAAGAAGTTTAAAGGCATCATTCAAATTTCTGCTTCGCTCAACAACAATCAATCGAATCAACAGGACCCTAACCCTTTAAATGGCAGTGAACATTACGGCAGTAGAGTGATCTAAATAAAAAATAAGTCTAATTTCGACTAACATTTTCAATAAAACGACTTTGCAACGCAATGGTCTATGACGATTCATTGAACTGTGTGACTAGCTGACCGGAAAATGAATGACTGAACGCTGTGTGTGCTCGATATAATATTTAAATAGAACAGACGTAGACCCCCTATCTAATATTAGCATGACAATAAGGTCGCTTTCACAACGTAATTAGAAATTTAAATCGCTTTTTACAAACTTTTATTTAACTTGCAATGTTGTTTGAGTCAAATTTTGGGGCAGTTGTGTTGAAATTGAGTTGAATTTTTATATGTAGAAGAAATATCTTCTATTGGATAGAACAAACCATTATTGAATCCATTTAAACATACGACAACATTATGTTTCTCCTATATAGTATATATGTATATACCTATGTATATATCTATATTTCTTGTTTGTGTGCTCACTGAACTCTCAAAAGTTGGACCGATTTTAATATTTTTTTTTGTGAATAATAATAATAATCTTAATATAAAACACACTCATAGCTCCACAATGGGATTCCCCGAGTTACGGGTGTCATAGACAACATAGAAATACATATACCATGACTGAGAACAGATTAAGCTCATCATTCCAATTTCTTTACTGGGAATCGAACCTAGGACCCTTTAAAGTGTGGTCCGGCGTTGAGACTATTGTGGCATGCAAGTCGCCAAAAAAAACTTTCTATAAGTTTTAAAAGAAATAAGTGTCTCAAAACGCACTAAGATTTTCCGAATTTTTTTCAACGTTAGATATTAAAAAATCAAATGTCAATTGCAAGCTCTAAGCTGGAATTTATAATCTATAATGAACTAAACTGCACGTTGATGGAAAGGTTAAATTAACTATGGTAATAAATTCCTTTGAAAAGCTCTGGTACAATCAGCTGCACAGGTTGACTGAATGCTCAATGGGATATAAATAACATAGCTCTAGTTGCCTTTTGTTTTAAACAATTCTCATTTATTTATCCATTTGAAAAAACGAAGCATAGAAAATATTTTATTATATTTTGCATTCGAGAACATAACTATCTGGCACATAAAATAACTTATTAATACTTTCGAATAAAATGAATGCAATTGATTTGTTTACTTATGATTATTATTTGTTTATTGTTACTGTATGGAAATATATTTAGTTATTGTTATTAATCCTTGGAAGTTACTTTGGTATATTTATTTTGCGAAAAATATAAATACGTTTGTGGAGGAAATATAGAGATCAATTTATTGTATCGTCCATCATTTAAATTGCACCTTCTTTAACTTTTAAAAACTTTGATTGACTGTTTGATTAATATATTTCTCATGATTGATTGAAAATTTGTATTAATTGGACGATAACAGAATTGTTTACTGTGAATTTTTACTTCGAATCAAAATTATCTAACGAACTAAATCGATAGATAGACTGTAATGAATAAATTCACACACTCAGACCCTTACTAGAATACCCTGTGTCGTGGATACAAATACAGTACACAAATACACACATACATTTCACGACCAGCGTGGCGTAATGGTCACCATGTCGGATCGCCTTTTGACGGGTCCTGGGTTCGATTCCCAGTGAGGTAGAAATTTGAATGATGAGTTTAAATCTCTGTACTCGGTCAGGGTGTGTATGTCTTACTGTGTTGTCCATTTCCACGACACGGGGTATCCTAGTGTGGGGCTATGAGTATGTGACGTTATTTATTATTATTATTTGATTAGTGGGGGTATAAGCGATTAATAGTTATCTGTAAATACTCTTAAATATATTTTGAAGTAAAATAATGTCACAACTTTATCTGGTTACAAAATAACATATTAAAACACGTTCGTTTAGAATCTTTCCATAATAGTGCCACGAACCAAGGTTTCGCACCCTGAACAATGAATTTCTCGTGAATAAAGAGTGCTTATTAAATAGCTACGGAAACCGTATTATACTAATATTTTCCCAGCTAAAGATTTAAGAGCATTAATTAGTATCACGATCGGAATTAAAAACAGGAGCTGTTTAATATGCCACGAACGCTTGTTTTGTTTCGGAAGCGAGACTGGAAATTGAACCTACACCGTGAATTGGGCTTGGACGAACAATGGATTTGATGTTGAATTTAAATTAAGATAATCTACTTTGTTTTTTGTAGCTAGCCAATGAGTAGACGAGAAACAAGCCTTCAACCCATGACCCACTACTGCCCACTACTGAGCACAGGTCTTTCCTCAACACTGAGGAGGTCTAAAGCTTACTCAAACACGCTGCTCCGATGCGAATTGGTGGAGGGGTTAATGGCCATTGGTGTCGGATGTTTTTAATCCGCCCGAAGACCGACATGGCTTGATGACGATATTGATGATATTTTTATAACCATAAAAATGGTTATAGTGGGTTAACCTTAGAAGCTAGACATATGCCGTCGCGGACTTTCATTTAGAACATTTAGAGGTGAACAATTTTGTAATATATGATTTTTGAGTAACTTTCACCATTTACTTAGCGCACGCAAGGAAAGCTCAAAATTTTGCCGTTTTCGAAAAAAATTTTTTGCTTCTCTCTTATTCATCTTATCGTGATGTTATTAAATATATAAAAAAAGATTAATTCTTACACATTTTTCATATCGTCTATTAAGCATGCATCCAAATTATATAAACTGTTATATAACATTATTCGATTCTCACAAATCTGTTTCCAAAATGGAAATTCACGAGCGCATTATTTAGTTGTCTCTAAATATCCTTAGATGTCTGGTCTATTTAGGGGGTTTAATCGCGTTTGTATCCCAATTACAGTGGTCTCAATGTAACCGTCTAATTGTGAAACCAGCTAGATAAACCCGACATGGATTTATGTCGGGACGAAGGTTTCTCACTGGCCACTGACTACAAATTACCGTTCGAATGATTAAAGAAAAATATTGTTTAAGTAAATAAATGATTTGAGTTTGATTTGGTTGATAGAGACTTATAAAATGGTTCGTGTTCTCGTATGTAGATTTGTATATATATAAATTAATGCTTGTTCATTTATTGTCCTTTATGGGCTCTGAAGTGGTTGAAGATAGAGCATTATGTCTTTAGCCTTTGTTCAGAAATCTCTTAAAATATTTTGGTATCAAAGTTACATCAATCGGACACATTGATGAATTAAAGTCGAAAATAATTGATTTTATATAGAATTGGGTTTGAGTTCTCTTACGTATGTAAAGGACCTCAATTATGAATTTTTAAACATATTTGCCATTTCAAATATGGACATGGTACAGACAGCGTTTACTTTTTTTACAGTTTTATTATATGTACGGATATACAATACATAAAAATATATATGTATAATACTAGCAGATTCGGCCACGCGTTGCTGTGACTAAGGTTTACATACTCAAATTAGCCGACTAATTACCTTACACCGCCATTTGTTAGAATCCTATGGAAGTAATCCTTTGTAAGATATTAAACAAATAATTTGCGATAAAATAATATTGCGACTATAAATTGATATGTAAGCTATCCTATCTTTGCTTGGATCAAACTGCATATGGTGTGAAAGTTTGATTAAAATCGGTTAATTAGTTTAAGAATCCATCGCGGACAAACGCCGTGACACGTAATTTATATATATTAAGATGGAAATCTAATGAATCCGTTTTAAATTTTTTTCTAGTACAGTACTAAAGTAGATAGGTTTACGAAGCGAATACATAAGTACAAAGAATCTTAATTACCAAATGCGAAACACTTCATAAGCCATTATCGCTCTTATAGAAATTACTTGGTTTTTCCGCGACGTGGTAAGAAATGATTAATTGCTGTGTTCCCACGTTAATAACTGTCTCTTGTATTCAAGTACCAAGACTGCGTGGCGATGTAATGATGGCTAGGATGAATGGGGAGTAATTTATGTAAAGTTATGATGAAATGACAGGACAGAAAAAGTTTATGACGTTATTATTTTTTATGTCAGTTTTATATTGGCTTTGTGTGCGTTTATGTAAATAAATTCTAATGAGCGGGACCGACCTCGATGATTTATTGGGAGAGCTATTTGTATTAAGTCAGCGAGCGAGTGCGGCGCGTTATGGTTAAATGACATCAAGTTATGCACTTTAAGGTTTTATAACACGCCGCTAGCTTAAATAGACTAAGTACATGTTATTTTATATAAAGCCGATGATAAGATAGGTTTGTCTATCGAGACATTAGTATTTCCATAGGATCAGATACTGATTACTAGATCTGTAACTGTTTTTATTAACAACTAGATGAACCAGCAAACTTTGTTTTGCTATATAAATTATTATTTAGGAACTATTTTTATAATCATAAAAAGTGTTATACTGGGTTAACCTTAAAAGCTAGACATATGCTATCGCAGACTTTTATTTAGATCTTTTAAGGGCGAACAATATTGTTATACGTGATTTTTGAGTAACTTTCACCGTTTACTTACTTTTTAAGCAACAAAAGCTCTAAATTTTGCCGAGTTCGCAATATTCTTTATTGCTGCTCCTCTCCTATTCATCTTAGCGTGATGTTCTATAACCTATAGCCTTCGTCTATAAATGGACTATCTTACACCAAAAAAATTTTTCAAATCGGTCCAGTAGTTCTTGAGATTAGCCCGTTCAAACAATCAAACAAACAAACAAACTCTTCAGCTTTATATATTAGTATAAGATATAATTTGTGTTTTATAAATATATATCTTTTTGTTTTTATGTAACTGCACCAACATATTAGTTTTTATGTGTTCTACCCGTTACCCGGCTTACCCGTTGTCCTAGGTGAACGACAAACGCGACAACGCGACGCCATTCGACCCGACGCGAAAATATCAAATAGTCGTTGCATGCCGTGTCCTGCGTTGTCGTCTTAATCAGTGTCATTGCTGATATGGTTGTATTGTGTCGTATTACATCGCGTCGCGTCGCCTCATGTCGCTCACCTAGGACGACGGGTTATTACATATAAGTCTATTATATTTTGTATAATTAATACTGAATTCTATGTATGTTTTACTGTTGGCACGACAAAATATGATTATAAAATACGTGCATATTTAATTGGATTTGTGTATTCAAACACACATTTTAATTCCGCTCAGTGAATCAAAGTAAGCGAAAATATTCCCTCTTCGAGTGAACACAAACAAAAGCAGTTGAATTCATAATTTTGTTTCGTCTCTTTCCTACTGATGAAGTCTTGTTGTCATCACCAAAAGTTTATGTATGCGCGGCACTTCGTTACTAAGTTTAGACGTATGCTATTTGCATATTAACTAGAAACCAAGTGGACGTTAAAATGGACCTTATGTCGTTGTAATAAGCTGCATCGTTTGAATTACGATGATGTATCGATCAATGCGCCCTGCGGGTCTTATCTTGCGATTATAGGTCGATGGGTTTTGAGAATACGGGATGATTTCGATATTAAACGATGTCAAAGGTGTGACAGATGTCGTGGAAATTAACAATTTAAACATACTTATTATTATAAATGTGAATACAAGTTTGTTTGTTACGCTTTCACGACAAAACTGCTTATTTATCATGAAACTTTTTACACATATTTTTAGAGCTATTAAAAAGGCTATAGGTTTTGATATTTATTTCATATAAGGGCTTCAACGCTAGTTAAGCCGGGGATAAAAGCTAGTTTTCTTCTGTCCATGTCCATACTGAATTTATCCTAAACGGTTGGATTGATTGTGAATAAAAAATGTTGTGTTTATCCATTCAAGATTGGTTTAAATTCATAATTACATTCTGCTGAGTCAGCCAGTCTTATTAAAGACTAGATAAACCAGCAAACGTTGTTTTGCCATATAAATTATTATTTAAGAACTATTTTTATAAGTATAAAAATGGTTATAATGTGTTAACCTTAAAAGTTAGACTTATGCTGTCGCGGACTTTTATTTAGAACTTTCAGAGGGGAACAATTTTGTAATACATGATTTTTAAGTAACTTTCACCGTTTACTCAGCGCACGCAAGGAAAGCTCAAAATTTTGCCGATTTCGCAATATTCTTTATTACTGCTACTCTCCTATTCATCTTAGCGTGATGTTCTTTAGCCTATAGCTTTCCTCTATAAATGGACTATCTTATACTAAAAGAATTTTTCAAATCGGTTCAGTAGTTCCTGAGATTAGCGCGTTCAAATAATCAATCAAACAAACAAACTCTTCAGCTTTATATTATAAAGTATAAATTGACTGGTAAATAAATAAGTAACGCTACGCACTCATAACTTCACATAAGAATTCCGTGTGTGACATGGACAACACAAAGCTAGGAACACACTCAGATCGAGAACAGAAATTTAAACTCATCATTCGAATTTTGCCTCGTTGGGAATCAAACCCAGGACACCACAAACGGCGGTCCAACATAAAGATCATAGTACCACGCGGGTCTTCTCAATAAACTCGAATCAACTTCTTACCCATTGTTTTAAAGATCAATAAAAAATCTTCTCTACATATAATAAAACTGTAACTGATCGCTGTATGTACATGGCATATTTAAAAGTTAGTAATCGGAGGCCTTTATATACGCAAGGAAATCCAAAACAATATTCGTTATGTCTGTTTGTCTGTATATTTGTGCAAGCTAATCTCAAAATCGAATCAGATTTGAATGCAGTTTTTTGAATTACATTGTGATGGGCGTTACTTAACGTTAATTTTTTTCCTTCTAAATCAGTTAACAAATAAAGAAGTTATGTCAATTTATGTCAATCATTAATTGACTGTAACTAGGTTCGCCACCTAGTTATAAAACTAAATTCCTTACATAAATAAGACTGTTAAGTATTTCAATCTTAAAAGCAAACACTCCCTTACTCACTCAATTTCATTTATTTGTAAAAATATATTTACAGATTGCCCTAATAAATAGTATAAGAGTACAATTTGTTACTTTATATTAAACTCGACCTTAAAATTCCTTACTTTAATATTTCGGTTTTCAGTCCGTATCGTTATAAATTGATTGTTCAATTTAATTTGTTCAATCATTGGATTTGATCAATGAATTCAGTATTGTGTCAAATAGCTTGATTTGTATTGGATACAATCACATTGAATATTAATTTCACTGATAATCAATTTAGGAATGATAGGCGGATCGTTTGGCGTTAATAATATCTGGATTATGCTAACGAACTGGCGGTTTATTTTGGATACTGGCCACAACCAACAGCATAGATTATAAAATAAATTTAAATAAAATATATATAAGTAGAATACTTGTCTTAGATTAGATAGATAGGTTTTGTCTATCGAGACATTAGGTATTTCTATAGTATCAGCTACCGATTACTAGATCACTAAC
>DWJN01003261.1:0-13870 GCA_018248895.1 Carystus phorcus | reverse complement strand
TAAATCTCAATTTATAGTCACTAATATTATTTTATTGCAAATTATTTGTTAAATACGAGATTCTGACAGATAGCGGTATGTTGAATAATTGCAAATTACTTTAGTTCCATAAGGTTTTAACAGATGGCGGTGTATGACAATTAATTGACAAAATTGAGTAATTGCAAATTATTTTAGTTCCTTATGATTTAAACAGATGGCGGAGTAAGTCTGCTAAATTGAGTATGTACACCTTAGTCATAGCAACGCGTGGCCGGTTCTGTTAGGTTGTATTGTTGCAGAACAACGTCTGCTGGGTCAACTAGTATTATATAAACATTCATACACTCATAATCGCGCATTAAGATTTCCTGTGTCAAAGGTGGCATAGACATACATAAATATCATTACAAACACCCACCACTTGACCCGAGAACAAATGTATATTTGTATATAAAACTATAACTAATCGATGTTAGTACATAGAAAATACAAACACTATTCGACGAGTCGATAACGATCGGTCGATAGGCCGACATATATAATAACTATTATCAATAACATTAACTAGCCCTAACTGAGAATTATGCAATTACAGTTAATCCTGCGTCAAGATTATAATGATAATAATCTGGACCACGCTTCGGCAACTCGTTGTGACAACGGCTACTTTAGAAACGAAAGTAACGATACAAATTTATAAATAAAACGTTTGATATAATGTCATTGCTGTGGGAACTTAGGCACGAAAAGTATAAGCACATAGATAGTAGTCGTTAAGCCATGTCAAAAACTTTCGGGCGATATAAAAACTTGGATTGGCCACTAAACCCTCAACCAATCCGCACTGGCCTACTAAATACCGATAATTTAATTCACTAATATAAAACTACAATTAATCACTAAGACCATAATCTCGTTACGTAAAGGAAGTAAACGTCAAGACACCTGTATGCGCCCTGGACTATTACTATAGTTTAGTTCAGTTACTATCAAATTATACTACCTCACAGATGCTATTTCGTATCTACATTTAAATAACTAATATTTCATTAACAGAGAGTAAATTAACAGAAAAGTGGCCAGACATTTTGACTTTGACTAAATTTGTTTCTCATAAATTGTGACAATATAACAAATTTATGTTTTCATAATGATTGCAACAAAGATTTCACTCAAGGAAGTCCAGTGTTTCAATTCGTACTGTTAATTATTAGCACCTAATTGTCGCTACGAGCCTGAGTAGTAGTAGGTATTTGTTTACATAATTTATAACTTCTCGTGGCCAGCGTGATGACTGGAATTATATTACACTCCAATTTCTTAGCAGCTAACATAGCTTGAAATGTCTGTAATCGAGAAATAAGGGCGGATAAACGAACCACACCTTATAAGTGACCCAAATTCTACGTTATGGGGTCGTGCGAACTCTTGCCAAAATATAACAGATCGATGGTTCCGTTTCTTTATGGGCTCAGGAATTATGTGGAAATGTGAGACTTAATGTGATATGATATAAACGTACCAATAATTGATATCAAAATACAAAAATGAAACAGACGTACCAACTAAAGGAAGGGAATCACTTTCGATCATTATAAATCATTAAGGTGATGTTTAAGATATGAAGAAACGCACTTATTTTATGACATGGCTAAGAACTGCAATTGAAACATTAAAAATTTTAACGGTTAATTTTAAAAGCGTGTTAGCTAGGCACACTTCATAAAGTGCACAGATTAAAAACATTAGTTATCTATGGCAATGTCATAAAAACGTCGCGTGATCACAATTCATTTATTAAAAGAGGCAAACCTGCGGATTTTATGTCTATACTGAGGTAAACCTCGAAGTCAGTAAAAATATATGGGGCTAAAACCCTGCTATCCGATGAACTTATAGTGAGAGTGAGACGCATGTCCAGATTTTTTAAGGTCACATTCACAGCGTTCTGTGAAGTGTGAAGGATGGGCGCGCAGTTATTTTTAAATGGAACTGAAATAAGACGTTAATATTTGTTTAGTTATTTGATGTAAACAGCTAACAAATATACGATCACTAGACGGTAAGTGGTCACTAAAGTCATGGACATCACTAATACCTTATCCTGTCAGTCAAGAAAAAAGAAAAATTAGTCATAGTAAATCTTTACTAATATTATAAAGCTGAAGAGTTTGTTTACTTGATTGTTTGAACGCATTAATCTCAAGAACTACTGGTTCGAATTTGAAAAAATCCTTTTTTATGGGATAGTACAGTTACCAAGGAAGGCTATAAGTTATATAACATAACGCTACGACCAAGACCAGCTGAGCATTGATGAAAAATGTTACAAAGACGGGACAAAGTTCCAAGGTGATACGAAGTTCGCCGGGGCTACTAGTTAATTTATAAAAAAAAAGACATGCTTATACATTTATATTCTCCGTATCTTGTTCCGCAGATGTTATAAACAATACAGTTAATAAATGACAAACACCCACGACCTTACCTACAACAAACATAAAAGTATATTGGCTCCCAACGGGAATCGAATGCGAGACCCCTTTTTTATAATTTTTTCCTACTACCCAAAAATAATGAATTTTAAGCCATATTTAGGCCGCCATAACTTTGATACTATTTGACGAAGACATATGATTTTTAGCACGAAACCTTTTCCGACTGCAGCACACAAAAAATGTGTAAGTTTATAATTAACAAAGAATTGTTGTTCGTTATTATTTGTTTATTACTCGATATTATTTGTGCATATTGCGGCGATATACTTGACGTCCACATGGAAGTCAAACTGGATAAACCTAATTAATACCATAATCGCATATGCATTAACTCACTTTAGTTTATATGCCTGAATGAAAACACATCTGCACTGGGATAGTACAAGAATTTTAATAGCTACCATTTTCTAATGATTGGAGGGAAAATATAAAAGAGCAGCAACATTTTTCAATAAATTAACAATTGTTTACTAAGTATATTCTATTATACTATTGAAGGTTGGCGCCACCGCTTGTACAGATAAGATTGTCCAATAAATAAAATACCTATTGATATTGTATCATTCTGACACACATTATTCTGCTAACTACAAGGTAAGCAGAGAATGTCTTCCTATTCTATGTGTATCTAATTAAGTCTGCAGTCTATAGGTACTTAGGTAGACAGACATAAGTAATGTTATAAAAAAGCAACAAGTCATTGTTACAAACTTCTATTAATAAGGATTATTATTGTGTTTTTAATAGTTCTAAGAAAAAATATTATTGTAATGGAACAACTATCCCATTTAGTAAAGGGTTGTTTGCTATAAATCTGCCATAAGGTTATAAATTAAACTTGTAGCTTTAGCTACTATATATTGTGGGTGGTGTATGTACACAAGATGACGCAACAAAGATTTAAAATTTATATATTTTACCAATATTATATTCTTTACAGTTTGCCGTATTAGTTAAATAAAACTTTGAATTGTTTAAAAAGGAAGAGAAGTGCTTGTCACCAAGGCACTATCAATTATGCCTGCAATCCATCAGTAAATTTGTAATGAAATACCAGATTCTCTACATACTATTGTCTACAAAACTATTTATATGTAAATATTATAAGTGTTACAGATTAAACTCTAGCTAAGTAAATAAAAAATAATAATAGATCTACATACTCTCCATCCAGTTTAATCCAAATAACACATCTATTTTTATATTTTAGTTCATAGCAACTAATAATGTTTAATAAATGAGATATTTTTTTTATAGTCACACAAATTTTGAGTGCCATTCCCTTTTTGGGACTATTTTTTAAATCCTTTATTAGGAATCCCTCACACTATATTAGGAAACTGGGTATAATGTTTGATGCTCCTTTCCGGCTATGGATTGTGGCAACAGTCAGTAGAAGAAGCAATAGGTAATAATCATTAGCATTTTTTAAGATGATGGACAGATCTCAAACACAAGGTTTTTTTATTTTCCTAGTTGAAAAAAGAAAGCATAGCAAAGGGTGGTAACTGCTAGTTACTGCTAGAAATATCATACCATACATTATGTGGCTCTGCCAGCCAAAAGGAAGTAGTATGCTGACAAATTACATGTTTTATTTCACCAGTTTATTTACTCAAAAATCAATAAATGCTTTAAAACATGCATTTTTAATTTCTATTATATTTATGCACTTATTTGTTTATATATGATAAATAAAATGGATTAATGAAGGATTCTTCATCTGTTCACATAACAAGAGCGGAAAACTTAAAATTTGTAAAAATATCATTACCATATGGAAAAAACACGAGGTAATAAGTATATCGCAAAAACTTGCAAATTTGAATGTTGCACAATATTGCTTGCTTCAATAATATATGTGCTTCTGTTATTAATAAAGCCAACATGGTGATGGTCAACAATAGTCAACAAATTTATAGATATTTTTCGCGTTTTTACACATAATAAATAAAAAACAAAACTTACCCTGAATATCTCGGTCAGCTGATTCCTAGATGTCAGTCAAATCAAATAAATTTTTAACAAATATATACAGTTGATATCACTATTGAATTGTAAGTTTAAATAACGTATTGAAAATGAAATAGTTTTTAATTAGACAATCTCGTCTTTGTTGCAAAGCAAACTGAACACAAGATATACACCAACCTCCAAAGAAATCGTTTTGGGACTGTCACTTTGAAATTGAATGTAGACTAAACTGAGAAGTGAAGTTGACTGAACTGAAGTTTGCACAATAAAATGACGTGTGGGAAGGATTGAAAAAAAAAATTGACGGGTGAATGAAATCTTTGACGTATAACAGACAACATAGCACAAAGCGAATGCTACAGAGTATTAATGGGAACATTAGTCGTGTACGCACATTACTTTTAGATCTATACCCTATACTTTACCCCATATATTAAAATATATTTCTACACCATACCACATTTATAGTTGAGCTAGGATATTTATGAACGTGGATAACTTTTTGCGAGGGTGTAACTGTGATACCCCATCCACACCCAATCTGACTAAATCGGGCGATCAAAACAGTGTTTAAATTCTGAAAAATTGCTCAAATTAAGGTCATCGGGATTGTCCAATAGCTTACACATTCTTAGAATATAAAATATTCTTTGTCTTACCTAGGTATTATAATCTTAATATGTATGTTAATATTAAGAATTCAAAAATCTTTATGGATTAAAATAACTTGAAAATTATCCTAATAATTCAAAAATTCAGTATCAAAAATTAATTATTTTTAATTAAAAATATGGCCAGGGCTGACCGAGTTCAAATAAAGTCATATAACTGAAACATATTTTCATTAAAGCCAAAACGTCGTCATATTGCTCAATGTTAATATTTTAGCGGGATATTTATAATGAAAATATTTAGGTAATGCTGAAATTCATAACAATTTCAAATACATTTAACCTATTTTTAAGAGATATATTGCTATTTTTGTTTATTTCCTAGGTAATCTTTTTTTGTACTCAATACTAAAAACATCCCTACATTCTGCTTTTAGCTTTATACAGATGGCATTCTTGCTAAGACTATGTGCTAGATTTGTATGAAAACGTCAGTGCATCACGAAAAATGAAATAAAATTAAAAATGGATGATTTAATCTTGAACGTATACATGGAGGTATGTTCGAAAAATATTCAAAGCCTGATTAAATTGGGACATGTACAAGGTTGACAACTAAAATTTTCCGATTTTGTGGGAGAAATTTTCAAGAGGATAAATGTAAATTTATTTAAATTAAAATGAAGTTCGTTTACTTCAATTATTTCAAAAGTTATGGTGCTGATTAGTATATAGTGTAATATAAACCTTTTAATCATTAGATAGCTTAGTTATGTATTTACTAACTAGTAGCAGGATGAGCAAGACAGATTTTAAACTTAGCAAAACTACGTTAGATTCACCTTCATAGTTCTAGTATTAACGTTATATTTAAATTAGTCGACAACGCCATCAATGTCGTTAATTCGACTTGTTAATTGTCTTTTTCACAAAACATGTAAAAACTCATGGTTGACTTTTAAGTAGGTGAGCAAAACATTTAAAATAACTTTTAACACTTTTACATCGCTTTTATTTTCCGTTTTGTCATTAGATCAAGAAAAACAAATACGTTACTTGTACACATTTAATAGAAAAATATGTTAATAAGCGAGAGCAACATTAAATGTTAGAAAAAAAACACAAAAGATGCAATAACTTTACCATAATGTTTTACAGATAGTATATAAACCCTTATTATACGTAAGAAACATGAAAATTATCGTGTTACGCATAGATTTACACAAAGCAATAGTTTTTTTTTTAATAAAATTCATTCACTCATTCACGCACACACACAAACATTCAGCAAAAGACAAAAACGCATGGAAATAACTACAGTTATAATATGCCTTCTATACACAGTAATAAGATAAAAGATTGAAAATATTCATTTGGTTAAATAAAGTCCTTAAATCACGGATATGAAAAAAAATTAAACATTATTTTTAATTACTATTTACATATACAAATAGCTTTGTCCGAAATACTAAATATTATCTTTTTATGCGACGCATTACGTAAACTAATTTATTTTGTTATTGCCTGCTCCGCAAATCTACATAAATGGCAAGATAATATTATTTTGCTGGTGCAAGGCTTACACATCTTCATTGGAACTAGACAACATGAGTGTTATTTTGAGCATAGAAAATAAGGTGATTAAAGTAGTTTATATAGAAAGCCTATGTCCAGCAGAAGACTTCAAAAGCTATTAGTGGACTGCATAACCATGATAATCCCTAATACACACACTTTGCCTGGAACAAATAGTCTGTAATAATACTATCTTATACAGTTATGTTTAAATAAATCTAAGGTGTTTCAGTGAGCGTACGATTCGGTCTGAACTCCATGGGCCCGAACTCACAGGCCTGTTTCACACTGGCGCATATCCGGAGCGGTGTTTGCGTTCGCAAGTGTGTACTGAGCCGGCCGCTCCGTCGCACCGGCGTCACTGTGAACTTTGGCTGGTCGTTTTGGTTTGACCGACGCCTGGAAAAAAGATAATTTTGCTATATTAATTAACGTAAATATTAAGAAAATGTTTGGGGGCAAGATATTAAATAAGGAATCATGAGCGCGTATGAATTATGGCGTATTACTAATATACGTTTACTGCGTTAACTTTACTGAATCAACAAACCGCATTCGAGTCGTTTAGTTCGTTACTATCTGTATCTATCTGTGTCAAAACTCACAATCCACCATTGCCGATGATAGATCCAGAATTTTTTGGGGAGTTTATCGCGGTTTGCCGAAGTGAAGAAATTAAAATCTATTCAATGTCAGTTTGTACTACCCTTCAAAAATCAGAATAGGTCATACGAACTCCCATATGGATTCTGAACAGAGCTACATAACTTTTAATTCGTTTTTTATTTTTGTTTTATATAACTAGCTGACAAACGACGTTCAAGCCACGTGATGATAAGTAGTCATACTCGTAAATGGACATCAGCAACACTAAAGGCATTATGTCGCGTTTCCGGCCAACAAAATAAAGAATGTACTGGCTGTTAAGACCCCAGACGGAACACGAATCATTTAGTGACTGATTCTAGTAAGAGGGTCGTGATAGGCAGGCAGGTTTCACAGGAAGATAATAACATTAATGACTTAATAATAATTTACGTTTTGTTAAACCTAATATGATCACAGTATACGGTATACAATTTTCAGTAATAAGATTTATCAATAAATATAAGCTAACAAAAACGTATGCAACTATAGGTATACATCTCAATATATGTATATAAATTACGTGTCACGATGTTTGTCCGCAATCCGATTTTAATCAAATTTTGCACACCGTGTGCAGTTTAATTCAATTTGAGAGATAGGATTAGTTCCATAGGATTCTAACAGATGGCGGTGAAAGATAATTAGTCTGCTAAATTAAGCATGTAAACCTTAATCACAGCAACGAGTGGCAGTCTGCTAGTATTTTATATTTCTTCCTTTAAGCAGAATTTTCACTAACTATATGCATTTAAATAGTTATACATACATATTTAAAGTTTAAAGAAGAGAGAGTTAAAATTAAGAAGTTAAAACAAAGAGAGTTTCAAATAAAGTAAAATACTATATTTATTACATGAGTGGCATCCCTATTTTTTAAGTGATCTCATAGAATAAAGAATAGGACACACTGTTTAATATGAATACAAGAGAAATAATTAACAGATACATTACAACTGAATAGGAAATGCAAACAAGATACTTCTATGTGAAAAGAAAAACTATTTAACTAACAATATATGTATGTAATAGTGAAACGGAGTTACATGCATTGATTACGTACACTGCACAAGTATTTAGATGAACGGTCAGTTGAATGGCTACTTCATAGTAAAATAATACCACTACATAAAATATTGATTAACCAATTACTTTATTGTAGATCCGTTTCACCAATAGAACATGACGAGCGCCATTAACATGGTTGCAAATGTGTATGTCCAATATCTGATTGAGAAAATATTAAGTTAATGTTAGACTAGTTACTTTTCGGCCACTGTAGGGCACTGTCTCTACTTATAACTGAGCAGCTAAGGGATATTTTTTTACAAAACTTAATGCTTCAGTGACTAATATTACGGAAGTATTATGTTTATCAAGGGATAGCCAAAAAAATAATTTTTGGAGTGGTACAAATTAGGGAAGGCTTATATGTCTATCATTGGATACCCAAAGGCTGTTTGATGAATGGATGAAGTTAATGCTTGAAAATAATCCCACTTCGGCGTAAAGTCAAATGTTTTTAACGCACCAACTTATAAATTAAAGCATATTCACTCTACTCTAAATACTCGTAACTCCCCGAAGTTTACTGATAAATTGAAAATGAAGAAATTTATTATCATTTGTTTAAGGACACATACAATCACACACTAAGGATTCTCCCATCGTGGGTGGCATGAACAACACAAACTAATCCATGAACTGAGAAAGAAGGTGAATCTATCACAATTAGTGCGTCGATTGGTATGCAAACCCAGAACTTTTTGGTTTACTCAGTGCCAATCCCAACTAAAAAGAACATAAGTTCATCTGAAAAGTTAGGTGCTGATCATTTTCTAATACTTCAAATAGTGATCCCCTGAATTCTAAGAGAAATCTTGTGCCCAATAATAAGCCGGAAGTAACGATGAATATAATCAAACTATGCAGTTTTACCATCACGTATATGTAACTACATAATGGTACCTTCTTCTGACTTCAGTAGACATTGTTTTTTTCCATACGCCGCTGAGACGGATTGATCATTCAGGGCTTCTGTTGAGACGTTGTATCTTAAAATCCTTTTTTTTAACTTATCTTAATGATATTAATTATAAACTTGTTTACTACATTTCTCAGAATCAGGCACAAAATTAATAGCTATCACCTGATCACATCTGCAATGGCTCCATTCGGTCATTAATTTAAGACTGGATTACTAATAATAACTTAGTAAATGACGACCGAAACTGAGTAGACCACAACCTGCGTGACGTTTTGCTGTGTGCTGGACTGCCGTTCGGAAGGTTCTGGGTTTGATTCCCAGTGAGTCAGAAATTTGAATATTGAGTTAAAATTTTTGTTTTCGGTCTGGGTACCTGTGTTTTCCACACCCAGAAAACATGGAATCTTAATGTGGGGGCTATGTGCCCTTCGTCAATTATATTTACTTATTAAATTAATTACTAACATTTTAGCCTGCTGCACTGCGAATCGTATGATGGTGCTTTTGAAGACGTTTTTGACATCCAACATCTTGTTGTCGGCCTGTCGTCGTTTCCCACTACTGGGACTGATCTTAAGCTGGAGAAACTTGTCGAGCAGCTGGTCCAGGTTAGCTTCGACCACCGAATGCTAAAACAAAAAATAATATGTTGAACATGTAAAATAATTTAAGCTTTCTAATTATAGCTGCCTGTTTATGTAATTTAACAATAATTTCCATATTTATTTTCATGTATCCCTATATCCCTATGTATGCTTAAATCTTTAAAACTACGCTACGGATTTTGATGCGGTTTTTTTAATAGAAAGAGTGATTGAAGAGGAATGTTTATATGTATAATACGTTCACAGTTTTTCTGTATTGTATTTCGTATCAGCATTGCACCCGTGCGAAGCCGGGACGGGTCGCTAGTAATTTATAAGCGGTGAACGAATCCAATATTTCTAAAAAAGGGGCCTTGGTCAACAAAATACATAATTCTCTAGGAAGCCAATAGAATCTTCCAGACTTACTGCAGTGCCCATAGCGATGGCCTCTTCCCAACATTGCACTGACGCAGGTAGATCTCCGCGCCTCTCCTCCAAAGCGGCCCGACACTCCCAGTAGGCGGCATTGTTTGGCGCCGATGGAAACCGGTCCCTGATAGCTCGGAGCCAACGGGCGCATTGCTCCCAGTCGAAGCCCTGGCCAGAGGAAATAAACGGATGAGTTAGGTAAAAACGAACTAATAAAAGAATATGAAAAAAATATACATGAAGTTTTGTTTACATATGTATAGCTAAGACCCCTATGTTCAGTGAAACATCTGTACTGGGTGAACCACTCAACCCCTCGTCGCACACATGTATAATACAAAACTATAGAGACGGAAAACTTAAAAGAAATAAACTCAAGATGCATGCGTGTGTGTGATAAATTATCCCCAATTTTGTACTAACAAACTACAGTAAAATCAGAGAGGTAACGAATTTCAGGAAGAACATAAAATATGATAAAGTGAAAGTCCAAATAAATGCAAACATAATTTGATGTTAAAAAAATGCGATTTTCCTTATGTAACTAACTGGCAAACGAGAAAAATTTATAGTTATTGATAGATTTTTTTCGAAAATAATTTTCATAAATGAACAGTAGACATAGCCTGATGTAACATTTAATTTTGCAGGGTTGAAAAAATTTAAATATGCATGTTAGTAAAGTGTAAAAATTATTAAAAAATAAAAATAAGCTATTAAATCCTCACCTCCTTTAATAATTGTGTCAAATCATTCAATGCTCCCAGCAAGAGCTCATCTGCGTGATGCATTATTTCATTGGATGTGATAGTATCTGTACTCTCATTGTAATCTGTTGCAGAATCGCTGATATAGCTGGCCCTGCGCCATTTATCCTTATTAAAATCAATTTTATTACCATCATCTAAATCATCTTTTTGCTTGTTCATGTTTTCAGAGAAAGAATTGTCATCGCTATCAGAGTCTAAGGGAACATTCTCCTTATTTTCGTCATCGTAAAGATCGAATTTGGGCGGTTCAACATTCAAAGGCTTAATTTCCTTTGCTAGATGATGAATTCCAAAGCACTGTAAATGATGGTATGAGTCAAGCGATTTGCCTCGCTTCTGCAGCCAATTCTGTAGACGACTCTGCAGTTCTTCAGGTTTTGGGGTATTTAAATTAATAGGCATAGGAGTTTCAAACTTGACTCTCTTTCGTTCACTCTTAACTGCAGAGACTACTATATCACCTTTGATACAATCATCTTCATTCACTTCATTTAAATTGACTTTGTTCAGCTTCTCGCCTATAGATGCCCATTTATGGATGCACTTTGATAACTCACTCTTGTTTATTCTTTTTAAATGTACAGCCGATATTGATCTGCGTACAGGCTGGTCAACAGTTTTGGTTGTTTTTGTCCCAAACATTGTATGTCGTTTGTTAAATACAAGATTGGAATCTTTTATAATCTTTTGTAGGTAATTTGGATCAGTCTGAATTTTAACTGCATTATTTACAATCTCTTTGTGGACAGTCTTTGGCTTGTACAACCTATCAAACACGGATTCTCGTGAATTTAGGGTTGGTTGCGGTTTGGGAGGTTGTTGACTTTTGCCAGCAATAGCATTTGGTTTCTGGAGACTTGGTTTATAATTACCTGTGCTTTTTTTGGTTGCAACTGTATCTTTACTATATTTATTAGCATTTAAGGCCTTTTTAGTAGCATCTGTAGTGTTGTTATTTGGACCTTTTGTGACTACTTTAGGTAAAGATACAGTTTTTGTCACAGGAATGCTTGATTTATTACTTTTAATTGGCAATTTATCATTTCTTGTTGCCAATTGAACTTCAATCTTATTGGAATTTAAAACTTTACTATCAGTTTTGGTAACCGCATTCTTATTTAAATCAGTTGCTTTTTTCAATGGTGCGGAGACAGTAACAGATCGTTTTCTAGTGTTGTTTTGATAATGACTATTTTTGACTGTATTTGAAGCAACATTCTTGAGTTGGCTTGGTTCACTCTTTATGGACTTAGAAACAGATATGCTTGATACTGATTGTCTAAGAGTATTTTGTTGTTCAGGTTTGTTATATTTTTTGAGATTTATTTCTCGTAACTGTGAAAGAAAAATAGATGCATGTTATGGTATATTTTTGTTAGAAATGTTTGTGAAGTAACCAGATAATAATGGGTTATAATGCAATACTAGTAAAAGTTACTATCACTAACTTTATGTAGTAGTTACCTTTTCAATCCTAGCCTTTTCCCTGGCTATTCGCTCTTCTCTCAACTTGCTAAGACGCTCCACCTGCTCTGATGCCATATTTCCCGCCATTATGTCGATCTGGAACAAATATCTCAACTTATAAGTAGGTATTATAGTCACCACATTGAAAATAATAAAGCATCTAAAAGCATCTAAGACAAACAGTACTTAAATCAATAACATGTCTATATAAAATTTGTTATAAGTGCTTTATGCACCTAATTGAACTGGGATAACTACAAAAAGTGATCTAATTAAATTTAAAAGTCTATACACTTTTATCAATCAGACTAGAATGTACAACTTAGTCATAAAATTTTATTAAACTGTTTTGCTATAATACTCGTTTTTACCTGCGGCTTCACAAAATAATTTTTTTCTTAATAAAAAGTGTCCTAAGTCCTTTTAATACTTCTGAGAATATGTTTACAAAGATTCATGATAATCGATTGAGTAGTTTTGGCGTGAAAGCGCAACAAACAAACTTACATTCACATTTATAATATTAGTATACTAGGTCATTTTAATACTTCCACATACATAATAAACTAAATGAAGACTCACATTGTATTACGCCGTTTTGTATTATAATTCATAAAACTTGATACGATTTGCAAAGCTCTTGAATCCAACGGAAAAAAGCAGACTATGATGCAGCCGTTTTTCAAATTGTGATTATCGTCATAAAACCACTAACATTAGCTGACTGTAATCCATGAAATCACTAACAAACACTACAATATTTCAACACTAATAATAACTATTTGAGCAAAATTCATTAAATCAAAACATGTATCGCTCATATAACGCGCAAGTTTGACTTTTGATTTGAGTTATCTATAACGGTTAAATTGAAATATTTGAAATGAAAACCGCTATTTTCCAAAAATAAATATAATGTTGCCAGTATTAGGGTTATATTGAGTTAAGATACACAGAGACAGTAGTCAGTTTCGACCTAAACTATACTAACTATATAATATATAAAAATTATAGCACAAATATACACCAAGGATATTAAAATTTACTGGTTATTTACTTGTTATTATAACAAAATCATTACTAAAAAGTATGTATTGTAGAAGATAAATATCACTGTTTATGTCTTTATCATTTTTTTGTTGAAATACTTGCAATACTATTTATTATTTGAAACAAGTAACATATTCACTATTTCATTGTGCACACGTAATATAGAGAAATTGTGTTTTTAGTACACAAATATTTTATGTTAATAGTGTAATAATAATATTTTTAGGCTTATACCACCATGTGACTAGCCTAGTACAAAAACTAGTACTAAGTACTATACTCGCTTACACAGACC
>DWJN01003260.1:0-13871 GCA_018248895.1 Carystus phorcus | reverse complement strand
AATGCGTCCACCATCTTAGACATCCTCACCACTTACCACCACGTGGAGTGGATGTCAAGCATTAACTTGTAATAAATTAAAAAAAAAAAAAAAAGTTTATATCTTATGTTTACTTATAATAAAATGTCCTAATATGGCCCGGAGGAACTGAAAATTATCAAAAATTTATTTTTGGTGTTATGAGGCTGGTTTAATTTAATTAACAAAAAATCAGAAAAGTCCTCGCAATCATCAAAGTACTGTTTAAAACACACGAAGAAAATGTACAAACTGAAACTTGTATAGCGTAGTAGACGATTTAAATACTATTTTTCTTAGTAGACGAGAAAGATACAGTGTGGAAAATTATAAGTATTTTAAATCAATCTATTAGCGTTACTTGGATTTTCCATGGTATTGCGAAGTTTGTCGCATATTCTACCACTTGCGACGAGAGATCAATCATTTAACAAATCATATCCTTGTTATTGTATTTAGCATGTCATTGTCTTGATCATATAATAACGGTGTACAATTCAGTTGGTCTACAAATATGACAATCTGGCATTACGACATGACACAAGTTAATCGAGTCAATTGCTCCTTTTAGATACAAGTTTGTCTGTGTTAGGAATTTGCTCGAGAAATTGACGTTATAATTTCAACGCAAATAGCTTTAATGAATGTATTACTTTCTATAAAGTGATTGTACGATCGACGGCTAAAGTAACTAATTAAATCTAAAACCATCGCCACGTAACATGCTTCATATTTATAGTTTTATTTACATTTTACAACGAAACATTTTTGAAGAAATTACAAATATACCTATATTATGTTGTGTATATAATATTTAAACGAATGTTTCAGACAGTCTTGAACTATTTTTATAATAAGCTACTGTGTATAATAAGATTCAATACTACAAGTATTATAATTAAATTCGATGAATAAATTAACTACTTTTCTTAATATGACCTTGTTATATCAAATATATTATTAATATAGACATTAAAAATGTTTCAAGGCAGAATTACCAACTGTGTTTGTCTTCGATGTTGACTGTACAAGAAATTGACTTACTTTCTTTTAATTTCCTGTTACAAAAACAATTTGCTTAAATATTTTATATACACCGCTTCGATACCTCTTAGTTTACATTATGATAAATTCAATTACTCTCTCGAATGTAAATCAGTAACACCGAAGCTCTTATTTCTATTTGAATACGTTTAAATATTCACGAGTATTGGCTAAAGCATAGAATATACCTAAATATAGTGTTTTTATTTAAGTTGTAACTCAAAACCTCCTTATTGTTTACCGTATTATCTTTGTTTTTCGTGTCTATTATTTTATACACCATACCTTCTTTTGACATATGCTTGGACATATGTACATATGTCGTGTACGATAGTGTATTCATGAAGAGTATCAATCATTGTTTATTAAATTGCAAAAGGCATTTATAGTTAATGCAGTGCGATCAGTTATCGACGTTAAGAGATAGATCACCTACGCACCGAACACACCGAATCTGCATAATTTAAATTTTCGTTTTAATGTTCTGTTCCATAAATAATATAATAGGTATTTGAACAAATTACGAAATTAATTAACTTTTCTTAATATATATAATCTTGATATATTATATAAATTACGTGTCACGGTGTTTGTCCGCGATGGACTCCTAAACTACAATATCATAAAATAAAAATCGATTTTAATCAAATTTTGCACACCGTGTGCAGTTTGATCCAACTTGAAAGATAGGATAGTTTATATCTCTATTTATAGTCGCAATATTATTTTATTGCAACTTATTTTTTTAATATCTTACAAAGGATTAGTTCCATAAGATTCTAACAGATGGCGGTGTAAGGTAGTCGGCTAAATTGAGTATGTAAACCTTAGTTACAGTAACGCGTGGCCGAGTCTGATAGTATTTTTATATAAAACACTATTAAAGTTTCCCAATACGACATGGCTTCGTTTTATTCTCACATAGAATAGTATTGAAATTTATAAATAAAGCAAAAAGGGGTACCGAATAAGTTTAATTAAAAAGTACTTAAATGATCAAAAATATTTTTGGGGTTAAAATAATGCCTGATAAAATATGCATACGGTGTTTCAAAAACTAATCATGCTCCCTTATAAAATGTTATTAACGCAGATTTGATAATCTTATTAGATGTAGTAGAATCGTTAGAGATAAGTAAATAATGTTAGTCATTTTATATCAGTAATCAAGAAACTTGGTTATTCTCATATTTAATATATTTAGCTTGTGTTCCTCTTATTTAACGTGCAAATTTACTTAACAAATAATAGAATGTTAAACCAGCCTCAAAAGCCTTACTTTGCTTATTTGATTTGAAAAGACAAACAGAACCCAGTAAAATCAGTTACTGCCAGTTTGAGAATTTTTAAATTGATTTTAAAATGTCTCCCGAAAGTTAACGACTTACTAAAGTATTTTGTAATTATAGACTACTGGGATGATTATGCTTTAATCCCTAATAAAGGTTTTCATTACTTCCTACATACATATAAACTGGTGCAATTCTTGTGAAGTAGTATAAATCTATAAGCTCAAATAATAAAACGAGCCTTGCCCTTAAAGTTGGAGAGTAGAATACCTGATACGGAAGCCATTGGGATTTTGAGATATTAATTAGATTATACCCGCTGGTGATTAACACTGACCGTTTATAGCCTCGACTAATTGACAAATTACACGATGCCAGCATATCCAATACTGTGTACGGAGTTCGATAAAGTAATAACGTTGGAATTATTCGGTTAATTACACTATGTACGTTTTCGTTGCACGATTAGATATTGTTATTGGTAGTGAGATGTATCAAAATCATCTATCTTAATGTTTATGTGCATCTAATCGTTGTTACATCTGAAAATGGTTGTCTAATTTCTAAACGATTTGGTTGAAACTCGAATAATTTAAATCATTAATAATTTCGTCAAACGTCTCTATTATTAAGTTACCTATGAAAAATATATTAATATAAAACTTATCAAATCGTAAGCTAATAAATTGTTGCAAAATAGACCAAAACTAATTTAATAACAATGGATTTCCGTAAACTAACGCCTGATACTATTAACTATACCTAAATCGAAGAATCTGTCATGTTTCTTCATGTTAAGTATTCAAAAACGGAATCCACCATCTCCGCATTGAGCTATCCCGGTGGTCTAATTAAAATAGGTTTAACCTCGTTCTAAAAGTACACCAGAATTCTGCATAGGAAAATCTTAATTTTAATATCTAGTCCATAAATTAAATTGTTTCAAGTGGTCTATTCTCAATGACCCATTAACCGCAAACTTAATGCGTCTAAATGGATGTTAAAATTCTATCAACAGCACTATTAGCTCTGTCAAGTCTTTATAACAATTCGCTCAGTTTTCACTTTAACGATCTCGTTTTGATGTCGTCTGCAAAACGGTTAGGTTTACAGCCGCATATATTTTGTTCTAAAAAGCCTGTCCAAACACCAATGATTTTAAAAGCATCAACAAAGCAAAACTCTTTCGTCGTTCCAAAGCAACATATGGCCGCTGGGCTTACATCATTTCGTAATTTTAATGCGACACTAATGCGAGTAGAACATTAGTAAAGTAATGTTAGTTTTATGAGCCTTCTATGAGATAACAACATCTAAATCTTGTATTGGCAGTGGAAAAACTTCTTATTGCTCATTCACACGTACCGAAGTATCAAGTGATCGAGTTTTAGTTTATATGAGTTTCTGTTTTAGTTCACTTTAGTGTGTTCTTTTGAGAAGCCAAATATCAGATATCCGAATCATCAGGTCTTTTCTGTCAAACGTCGTGATCCATCCATCCATCAGCCTTTGGACGTTTTGGTTAACATAGGCCTCAACTAATTTACCCCATTGTGACCGGTCTTGAGCCTTCTGAATCCAGCATATTCCCGTCGTCTTTTTAAGGTCATAAGTCCACCCGGTCAGGGGTGTTCCATAATCTGTTTTCTGAGGTCGAAAATAAATCGTCACCATTCGAGGAACTTTCTTCTCCAAACGCCGTATTCGATGAAACTAATCTACTACATCCCAACGTTACTCGTCTTAACGACTTCTAAACGATTGACACTACTACTGCGTGTTTTGGAGACTCTCAGCGAAGACGTGGGAGAATCACTAAATATATTTAGTTTCGGTATTAAATTGACATCGATTTAACTCACTACAAAAATATCGCTGATTCAACAAAACATCGGCTGTAGCTACATTAACAATGTTATGTTCCACAAAACTGACGTCAGCAATCACCGTGTGACTTATGAGTTTAAAACTACGCGCTTTCGTACAAATTTAAGTGCGTTCACGCTATTATCGTTATGGGATAATTGTAGTGTGATTACGGTTTGTGTGAATGGCCTCTTAATCGCCAAATACGAAATGAATTTACATAGTGAGCATCGTTCAAATAATTCTTGGAATTTCCTTTGGTATATTTTTATTACTCTATGAACAAAACATGAGTCATAGACTCTTGTACATATTAACATGTAGGATAATTTTCTCAACATTATCATAATCATTTAGTAAAGACTTTATAATTAATCACTTTATATACTTTTACAATACTTTGTGAATCTGGTATTTACATTTTTTTTAATAACTAGTCGCCGTTTCCTTGGACATCAGTAACATTAAAAGCGTCATTAATTCGTTTCTGGTCAACAAAATAGATACCTTTTTTTTCGAAATCTTAAAGCGTCAAACTAAATAAAGCTCTATGAGATCAGTAACTTGACTTAATTTTAAACTGACGAGTTTTTTTGGGAAGGCATACGCCGTGGAGATAAGTCCCCTCTCAGACCAGTCCTTAGATCATTTAATAGAAAAGATGGGAAGTATTGCTGCATATTGCTTTGAAATTGTTTAGAGCTTTTTCAACACAAATTTATTGATTTGACGACTGCTGACGGGAAATTTAATTGGCAATCCACTAATAACGCTAAGAATCGTCAGAGAGCATTCTCAATAGTAGTTAAAGTTAGTTTCAATAAAATAATCTGTACTCAGAAACAATTAAATGTAGTATTGTTGCTAAGTCATGGTTATTAATACGCTTACACTAGACAAAAACGAATAATATTATTTACTCACTGGCTATACATATAGACATTTGAGCTGGAATTTGGGCACAGTAATAGATAAAGGTAAGTAGGTATAGGTTGAAAAATTTGACAAACATTTTGACATAATTATAGGGAAACAGATATGCCGATTTCTTCACAATAATTTTCTCCACCAAGCATTTAATTACGAAATTAATTACATGTTACAATGAAAATGTTTTTGTAACATGTCTCTGTAGCGTAAGTAACAGCCACAAGATTAGCATTAACAGAGTTTAAACACTTGATTGGCATATGGAGTTTATATCGATTACATTACGTGACGGAAGGTCAAAATTAAAGCGGCGGTTACGAACGAGTTCTTAATAAAACGAATGTGTTCTGACAATAAGAACGTTAGACACTTGTTTTACGACGGAAGAACAAGAAAGTTCACTGAACTAGGAACTAGTAGGAACCCAATAGGTAAAACCAAAATAATTAAAATAAAATTTAAATAAAGTTAAATAAAGTTTTGGGTCATTTCTTGCCTTTAGTCTTATTAAGTTTAAATTATTTTTAATTAGTTTAGTGTACAGCAAAATCTATGTTTAAAATAAGTTACATAGTAAAATATTATATATAGAATTAATTTACGAGCTTATGATTTTAATGCTTTGTGATCTTAATTATGATTGTGATTGTATATATTAATTACATTATTTGTTATGAAATTCAGAAAACGAAATGACTCAATTAAAATCAAAAAGAATCAAAATCCAAAAGACAAAATATATTGTTATACTTTCGCCTTTTGATTTTCAACTATGATCCTAAACAATTGTATATGAAAAAATGTTAAAGCATCGTATAAAAATTACAACAAGCAGTCGCTTTATCTGTGAAGGTGTGACAAGTGACAATCACGCCCCCGTAAAACCCACTCATTATTGTTTGGTTTGGTCCAATTTAAACTGGTAGTTAAACGCTTGAAATATAGCCCGTGTCGCAACCTTTTATAGGCTTTGAGATGACCGTCCTAAGGATATGAGAAATTCTTCACTTTTAATATTTTTTTAGGTCAAATAACTTAAAATTGACATCGCCTCTACCGCCGAAATTCGACCGTAACTCATTTTGTCATATGTCTCACTGACGTTCGTGAATACAAAGTTAATTTCTTAATATACTACAAGTCATTTAAAAACTCTGATACAGAATTAAAAGCAAACGTTTTATGTCACATTATTCTATGACTTCATTTTAGGTTAATGATGAATAATGATAATTGACGAGTATCATTAATATATAGTACTCAGGAAATACAAGCATGTACCGTACATAATACATTGATTTTTTTTATCAACGTGATTCAATTTACATAATTGTAATATGAGTTCATTGAACGATAATTTTTATGGAATATTATATCACAAGTAGGTATATAATTTGATATTTTCTATCGTAGTTTAGAATCATATATAACAAGTTTGGAATTAAAAATCAACATCCATAAAAAATTAAATTTTTAAGTAAACATAGTCGTAAACAAGTCGTAAACATCGACTGAACATAAAATACTAATTTGATAGTCGTAAATTTTACTAATTATTTACTTAAAAGGTTCACCATTTCCCAATGCAGTTGATTGTATCAGTTTAAATTATAGTGATTGCTACCTATATTTGAACAACTAAGTGTATTACGCTCAATTGTTAGTCGTTTATAGTATATGGCTTATGAGCAAGGTCGGAAAGCCTGGAATAAGCAATTCGATAAACAGAAAAAAACAAAGATGCCACAGAAAAATTACGAAAAGTAGATAATGGAGATAATCAAATGCAAGATCTAACGGAAAGTATAGTTAAACTAAACTAATGACAAAATGAAGGTAAAGTTTCTATCGAGAATGACCCAAAGATTAGATAACCAAGGTTAAGTGAAAGTGACGTTGGAAAAGAGGACAAAGTTTACATATAGAATGACCGAAAATAGTCAAGGTTAAATAAATCTACAGCAAGAAATAAAAACAAAGTTTTTCACAAACAACTACAGAGGTTAAGTAACACAGATGCTTGAAACGAGGAAAAAAAAGATTCAGAACAAGTACAAAATTGCATAATCAAGATAGAATTAAAGAAACACAAAAATGGAAATAAAATCTCTGAGAGAATTATGGAAAAAAGTTAATGACTTAGGTTAAATAAAACAAATGAAAAACGTTATTTGCAATACAACGAAGCCCGTAATTAAAACAATGGACGGGGTTGATAATTTACACTGAGGTTTCATTTATTAGTGTAACTAGACCAGTCGTTGACTTTTCATTATCATACGCAATGAGGTTGGCTCGACAGGAATTATAAATTTATTAACGCAGTTGACTCTCGGCTCCGTGGTGCTCCGTGACATAAAGCTTGGAATATTCATCGTTCGTCAAACGTTACGAAGTGAATTAACTTCGGAAGCTGGTTAGCGTCGCGGCGACATACACTGATGTGACATGCCTGGTACATTTCAGACCTGATTTACGCTCATCATGCACGTAAGATTTGTTTTTGTACCAAATTATTAGACACTGGGAATAACTTGTAGACGGTGTGCACAGAGACAATGGCATTCCGATCGGTAAACGTCTGAAATTTATGAAGCCGAATATTCAGGTCGACTGAACAACTGAATCAGATAAGTAGGATTGTAAATTAGCCATTCAGTCGCAGTCGGCAACTAAGACAAAGGTGCCTCGGGAGTGCGACGTAGCGACTATGCAAACACCCATGTGCACCGCGCGTCCAACTGGGTCGTCGTGTTTATCATGCAATACAATTACTCATTGAAAATGTGCAAATACGTATAAGTGTTACATGCTTGCGTGTAATAAATATTAATAGGCCAAAGACCGAATTACGTAATATGTTTTTATTTAATATCGCTCGGATAGGTGTGAATACCACACGGTTTACATTCGAGAACATCAGAGTACGTAGTTCGGAGAAATTACTGCATCGATTATGTTACTTAAATCAAGATAAACATAAACCAGTTTGCTATTGCTCATAATTATCTCAGGAAGCGCACAGTCCTTAGATGTTACTGGTTGTTAATATATACCAATCAATGCAGGTCGTGCGTCTTTTCTCATAGTCTAGTCAGGCTGGATTGTACTAGAACTTTGCTTCCGCAGGGAAAGATGGTTAAATTAATTCAAAACACCCAATTTCTTAATTTAGTTGAAATTTATGATAACCTTAACATCAATCAATGGAACCGAGTTTGACTATTAAGACTAGTTATATCTTTCTACATATTTAAACATGTCTGAAGTTTTTAAAATTCGTCTATTGGCAGTTAGACACAAATCAATAGAACCTACGTTTTTATGTTAAAAAAATTTCGAAGTAGATGTTCTATAAACGTGTAAATGTTTGCTACCAATGCTAGTTAAATAAAAAATCGTGAGTATTCAATTGAAAGTTTGCTCGGCGGGTACGTGGTATCCGTTCGCGTATTCAAACAGATATCACGTCATGGATGGCGCCAACGTGCTTTACTAAACATAAACGCAACATAATTCGAAACAAGGGACACGCTCGTAAAACAATACTGAGTAACGCTCTCGAACCGCAGACATTTGACGAAGATAATGTTGATTTCCGGGTACTAAATGTAAACCAACAATCTCAATGTCAAACTTTACGGCCAGTAAATGAAGCAACGCATGTAAATTTATTTTGGTCCCCGCTCTGGAATTCCAAACTCTGACACGATGGACGAAAAATGCGATGGTTTCGATGCGAAATACGCAGTTAAATCAAGAGTCCAACTTTGTTAGGTATTAAATTATTCTATTTTTAAACAAATATTAAAACCATGAATCACTTAAAACAGTGACGTAAATAAAATGGGTACTGGAGGATGAAACCTGTTATGAAGTAATTAATGTGTTTAACTGATATTTCAAAATAATATTTTAGATCGACCTTTCACGGAACTTATAAAATATAATCCTTTAAATTTATATTTAGCTAAATCTCCTCTATGATTACCAGTCATATTTATCCAATTATTACATGACGAAGATGCAATTTCAGCGAAGTCCGAAGTCTATCACTATCGATGAAACACAACACTGCGCGGGAGCGACCCAATTGTCAAAGCGGAGAGAAATGTCAGTTCACAAAATATTTCCTAATCAACACCGGGTGAAAACAATCGCCTGGAATTGAGCGTCTAGACATGACTTCAGTACACTGTGATTTACACCTAACCAATGATCATGTCTACTTGACTCAACATCAAAGCGATACGAAACGGGGTTAATAAGTACTTAAAAATAATATTGTTGAATTTTTTTAAGGCCAATGTTCAGTTTCTACTAACAAGGTGCGTTTAATGCCACTCATTGTTTCTGCTACAGTAACCATGACCCAGAAGCTTTGAGAAGAATTTGTGTCAGAATTTTTCGGACATGTTTGAAATTTGTTTAAGTTTTCTTCTTAGGCTTTGTTATAAATACACGTTCAGAAATTGATAGTGCGATAGATTCTACTTATTGGTTAGTGAAGATAATTTCCGGTCTTGAGAAATTATGTTCATAACGAGATTAAATTTCAAAAGGGGTGACTATTATATTACGTAACTGCATAATTTTCGCACTGTCATTTAGCATTTGTAACTCGATTATTATCTCAAAAATATTGGTTTAACAATGTAAATTTTACTATAATACGAGAATGTGTGTGCATATTGTTATTCTTATGTCAGATTTAATATAAATCGGTAGTAATAATTTCTATACAGCATTCGATAAACTTTTAATCCCGTATAATTGTATTATTATGAATAAGAACTGAAAGCTCAATTTAAACATTTCAAATGAGTCACTTATTTTAACGGTAGTATGATTACAGCATCCATCGTATAAAGCTGTAATTTCTCTTTATGGATTCTTCCGTCATGTGCAGACAAGTGACAGAAAAAACAATATTAATGTAACACATGACAAATGTTAAATAAATCTGCCAAAAATAAATAAACATTGTCAAATACTTACAGTAAATATTAGTAGTATCAACACAGGAAAATTCGCCATGTTCACAATTCTCGTCTCAGGCCACAATTAATCACTTCTTTCACAAAACAAATGTAAATTTGTTAGCAAAGAATTGTTCGTTGATTATCAGACTATTTGTCATTTATGTAGATTTTCTGTAGAAAACTTAAATCGGTAATTGATCAGGCAAAGGGACGGGAAAGACATTAATACTACTAGGATTAACAGTAAAATGAATGACCACATTTCTATTCGAACTAACTAAACGTTCTCAATTAATCATATTGTTATTTATATTTATTTATGAGATTGTTATTACATTATAATAAACTTATTATAACAACCCAATAAATTATATATAACAATAAATATTACAAGACCATCTTCATATTTACTATAATTATTTTTTTATTAATAACATAATTTGAGGCACATGTTTTATAAGTAAAATGGCTAAATAAATATAAATCAGAGATTTTTGTTTTTGCCTTTAAATACATAGCTAGAGCCTCTGAGTTAAAATAATACAAATAATTTTATTACACGTGATATAATTTTATACTAACGTAAAAACATCAACGACATTTTTATATTCTGTTACGATTTTATTAAATGGATAAAATTTATGTGCTTTCCGTTAGCATTTTAAAAATCACTAAATCTGAATTCCTTTCGGCAATAAAACAAATTCTCGTATAATTTCTTGGATGTTTCGCGTAGACAGACCGTATGTTAATAACACATTGAGCTAAGTACACAAGCGAGGCAAGATAACGGTTACAACTGAGATACCGACGTCATATTCCACGCACATTTTTCAACAACTGA
The DNA here is from genome assembly GCA_018248895.1 of Carystus phorcus. Classification (NCBI taxonomy): domain Eukaryota; kingdom Metazoa; phylum Arthropoda; class Insecta; order Lepidoptera; family Hesperiidae; genus Carystus; species Carystus phorcus. The sequence continues at coordinate 2,898 of DWJN01003260.1, read as the reverse complement.
AATATTATTTTTGACATAATACGCGCATCATCTTAAAAAATATGTAAGAGCTGTCTGCTCGTGGAGAGATCGATATATTTTATCTTTCGTTATTAGAAAAGAAGAAAAATAAAATTTGTTTTTTAAGTGTTTTCGATGTGAAGCATTTGTAATGTTACCACTTGAATATAGCGCGTCCATTTGTTACTAGTTTGGATCGAAATATCGGTACAACAGTTAATTTTCTAATTCTTTCTATTGAAGGTAGGAAACATTTACAAATGAATATAATTGAAACTAATTAGACTTAAATTATAATATAGACAAATAAATAAATCTTGGTACAGAGTAAGGTATAGATAGACCTAAAATTTTAAATGAATAAGGGTAAATTCCTATTGTTTATGGAATCCTCAATTATATTAAAATTCAGTCAAAAATATGATTAACGTACTCCTGGTGTATATGTGTTAAAATGATGCCACAAAATGTCGCATAACACTGCCGGCCGCTTTGTATAAAAATGCAAAACTTTATTAATACAGACGACATTTTACGGTCCAAATCAACATCGTGCGACATCGTGACGTGTCGCTGGCGATCGTGGAAAAAGATATTAAATGGAGGCATACAATGTACACATACATAATGTTTATCTTTGCAATGTTCCATTCATGCTTTGCTCGTCAATCAAATCGAAGTAGCAAACATTCACTATGATTGTACGCATATTGAACATCCGTTTTAAACTCGTAAATACTTTGTGGTGAAAAATCTTCATGTCAGTGCAGGCTTTCCAAGGCCGCGTGGTTTTATAAAACATTTTTTATAACATGCATAAAAATAACTTTACGGCGCCTGAAAATAGATGAAGACGTATTGGTTTCAGTTTTATTGCGTACAATGTTTTTGCGTCATATAGCTTTAAATTTATGCATTCAACTTCAAAAATATTGTAAGAATTCGAAATATTGCGTTATTTTTTTTTATTTATTTGTGCCGAGTTTTTTAATGAAGGTTGTGGTAAGCATTTTCTAAAGGATTTGATTAACATGGATTGTATTCAGATAACGTATTTTTGTGAAGAAAATGGGTTACAGTGTGGTAGGATTTCAATCATAACTTTATTTGTATATAAATTCAATTTTCTTATATTTTGGACACAAAACTCGAAAAATAGTCGATTAATCAACTTATTTTTTTATATAAAATATTTTTACTTAATGCGCAAGGAATAGATACCATGCGCTTTGAATTTTTAATTTACCATTATGCTATTTCGTTAGACCAAGTTAACACAAAGAGTAATCGGGATTAATAAATATGACGTAAAATAAAAAGTAGCAAGTTATTAATTTTTAACGATTTATTATATTAAATCTCGATTTAAAACTTTAATTATATTCCAACATGAGACTAGTGCACAGTTATGATGTAACATTCAGGCTTAGGTTGATCTACATAATTATGTTGACGTTAAATTATTACGTCAAACAAAAATATTATTGATTATAGTACCGCCGTAGGATAAATGTAGAAATAGATCTATTAATATTTATATTATTAAATTCTACTGATATGAGTAGTCACAACGAAGGTTAATATATTCAAAATATTAATACTAATTCTTAATTTCCAAACAAGCTTATTCCCATTAAATAACTTGTTGACAGATATCAATAAAGATATGATGACATATACACGCACGCGCTTGACCGATTACCGACACAAGTTCATTACTCACCGATTTCCACAGCAACTATTCGCGTTGTCCAATTCAATTAGTACGACATGTTCATTAGATCTGAGGCCTATACAAAAAATGCGGAATGGATATTCGATTTCAATTACGTTTGATGTAAAGACCAGTTCACGCTGGCATGTTGTACTTATTGGTTCTTTTCAGGGTTCTCTGTCCGGTGAAAATTGAACCCTCATAGTTACTCCCGTGTCTGCGTAATCTGCAAACCTTAAACGTTAATCGTTGCCTAATAACCGATGCCGATTTTAAATTCAGATTTTTCAGATAAACTTTCTCCCGTAGGTACTTTTCCTGTTTGTTAAGAAAATGTTTTTAATTAAAAATATTGCATAATACCTAACCTAATACCTAAAACCTTGCACGTCAAGAAGCAAGAAGAAATTATTTGGGGACTGATTCAGCCAACAGGGTGGGTAAAATAATAACTCCAGTAATAATATTAATGACTTAATCATATAATGATATGACTCTTACGTGCAGCTCTTTCACAAAGCGAGCCCGGGTTTTGGCAGCTTTTGTCTGTCGGTATTACAATTGGTATCAGTATTTTTTATTGATTAGTATTAGTATTTTACCTATGTAGGCTACATTAATACTTAGATTGTATAGTATGCAACTTACGAAACGCTTAACAAATGTAATTATATTTAATGCAGGTCCCAATCTTAAAAGCAATTATTCTAAATAAAGGTAATATAAATTCTTAAAAGTTTATAACAAAACCTATATCCTTATAAAAGCTCTGAATACAATTACTATACTGAACCCAATGTTACGCCGGTCCGATTCAGATTCGACTGGTTTTATTTACCAACATGTACTGGATGTTATTGACTTTCGCTGTGAAAGAGGGAACTTCAATGAACGCCAGAGCCGGCGATATAACTGGAACATGCCATGATTACTCGGGTCTCATAATTATTCCGTATCTGAATTACTTTATGTATATCGTACTAGATGATCCAGCAAACTTTGTTTTGCCATAATAATTATTATATTAGAACTATTTTGATAACCATAAAAATGCTTATTGTGGGTTAAACTTAGAAGCTAGACATATGCTGTCGCGGACTTTTATTAAGATCTTTTAGAGAGGAACAATATTGTAATACATGATTTTTGAGTAACTTTCACCGTTTACTCAGCGCACGCATGGA
>DWJN01003259.1:0-13873 GCA_018248895.1 Carystus phorcus | reverse complement strand
TATGAAATTAATAAAAATAAACATTACACACACTACCATTCATTTGACACACATACAAGCGTAACAAAGATATGGCACATTAATTGTTTACGTTTATATTGTCAATGTGAAGTAACGCTTTGACACATGTATTGCTAACTCTAGTATCTATAAATCGCTCCGCTTACTACCATGCTCAGACGTTAAAATACAGGGTGTAAGTGTTTGGAGTGTCTAAGTAGCTGCTTATATCAAGTTACTTTTTATACACATTGTTTTGTCTGATAGAAAGTTTCGGCATTCGTCGAGGAAAGTTTAGCGAGAACGATACTATTGACAGATGACTTAGATGGATGGATGTTGTGCGATTGCTCAATTAATCTATGATATATGAGCAAATGGGCTAATATATCAGCAACGGAATCCAGTCTTGAGCAAGTATTTCTTTATTAGACCATGATAATTCTTCAAATATTCTCGCCAGGATAATTACTAAGAACCATGTTCATATAATAAAATCCTTTGCCGATTAACCCCATTCCAACCGATTACGCAATAGACGTCCTAATTTAATTAATCTGACTCTCAAAACAACATTTGACTAACGGCCGTAGGAAATTACCCGATAAACATGAGGTGAAGTTATTAAAAGTGGGAATATTAACAACATTTCCAGTTTACTGCATCCTTTTGACGGTTCGTTAAGTGAGCTGTAAGTTCCTAAGTCGAAATAAATAATTTGACTTTGACTTTGACTCTCTTGTAAAATAAATGTTGCTAAAATCTGCCTTTTTACCGTTTACTGACCGTTTATAAAGTAGACCGTTTACAAAGGGAGATCTCCCGCCAGGCGAAGTTTGTTACCTGGGGAGCGGCCGAGCTCCGACTGTTAATGTTCGGAACTTGTATATATACCAAACGCTGTAGAAAACTTCGATAGCGTGATTCAAGTATGGCGTGACATCATCGTGTGATGTGTAGTGCGGTCGCCACATAACATAGCACGCTGTTGTATATTGGATTTGTAATGTAGCTAGTAAATTTTAATACAGCCAGATTTTGTGATCGATTTGTTTATGTAACTAACCGTTAACATTAAACGAACAGACGAGCCTTGCATCAGTAACGTCACCAATGCGTTACAAATCATGTAGTAATTTAAATATTATCTGACTATACGATCAACACGCGGAAAGGACCTAACAAATTTGGTTGATTCTTAGAAACATAAATCAAGGGTTATCAAGGAGACATTTGATCCCGGAAAACGGATTCAATTCCCGTAGGATTATAGAAGCCTGATAGTGCGGAGTTCTGTTAAAAGGTTAATACTCAAATCTATCAATTACTAACAGACCCAGCCACGCGTTGCCGTGGCTAAGGTTTACATACTCAATTTAGCAGTCTAATTACCTTACACCGCCATCTGTTACAATCTTATGGAACAAATTCTTTGTAAGATTTTAAACAAATAATTTGCAATAAAATAATATTGCGACTATAAATTTAGATGTAAGCTATCCTATCTTTGAAGTTGGATCAAACTGCACACGGTGTGCAAAATTTGATGAAAATCGGTTAAGTAGTTTAGGAGTCCATCGCGGACAAACACCGTGACACGTACTTAATATATATGAAGATTATGGAACGGAGGTTCAAATTCAAAATCAAATGTTAGATGTAACAAGTATGAATAAAATTACTTTTGTATTCCCGCCACAAATGGACGTACAGTTTTAATGAAATAAAAAACAAAACTTACTTCCCAAAAACTCATACTTCAAAATCCATTATATATCCTGCACCATACCGCTAAAAGGAATCTTTCAAGCTCTTTTCTACGGTACTATTTTAATTTTATATACAAATCTGACTCGCGTTTGCTCGGTTTATCAAGTACACAAAGACAAATATAATACAACAAAGGAATATAAGATCGTCTATTTAGTATTCATACGTGATTACGAAATTCATTACGTGAAATAATCTGCGACACAGTACGAGTATATCTTGTTGGAAAGGAAAACAAATGTATGTTTTCTTACAACGAAATTTACTCTTCTACGAATAAATCCTTCATTTGAACATTGTCATGGTAACGATGTTTGACGTCATTATAATCCGGCAAAATTAAATCTGTTTTATCAAATACTTAGAAAGTCAAACTGGTGCTTTCACAAAACTTAGAACCACTGAGACATCTAACTACTAGTGATCATACTAGCTGACAGCAAACGTTGCTTTGCCATTTAAATTATTATTTTGAAACAATTTTATGATAAAACGTAAAAAAGGTTATAGTGGGTTAATTTTAAAAGTTAGACATACGCTGTCGCGGGTTTTTTTTTTAGAACTTTTAGAGGGGAACAATATTGTAATACTTGATTTTTGAGTAACTTTCACCGTTTACTTGGCCCACGCAATAAAAGCTCAAAATTTTGCCCATTTCGCAATATCCTTTATGGCTGCTCCTCTCCTATTCCTCTTAGCGTGATGTTATATAGCCTGCAGCCTTCCTCCATAAATTAAATATCTAACATTAAAATAATTTTTCAAATCGATCCAGTTGTTCCTGAGATTAGTCCGTTCAAACAAACAAACTCTTTAGTTTTATATATTAGTATATAATATAATATGTATAAGTACATAAATATTTCAGTCATCTAACTAGAAATAGACACAACTTAGTTACGTCTTCATTTCGCCTACTGAGGGTCTAGCGACCTTTATAGGGATCGGTGTACGTTTCTACAACAAATTACCAAAGTCAACACGTGATCTACCCTTTTCAATACAAGCTATATAAAAGCACAGCTTCTAAGTAAAGTCTCCTATTATATAGATGAATATATCAATGACAAGAACGCTGGAAAATAGTACTAACAAATCCAGTTCCACGTTTGTTAAAATGTACTTTTTAACCTGTATTTGACTTTAAAAGATGCGCTGAGTTTCTTTCTCTTCTCCTCGATGTTAAAACACCTTTCTGAAACGGTGGTAAAATAAAATAAATACATGCATAAGTGTATTGGAAAGACGAATATAAATTAATATGGATGGATATGATTATAATTTAAAAGTAAAAACCTTTTTAAAACAAGCTTTTATTTAAATGCCCCAAAAAGAATAAAATATTTTTTTCTTTAAAACTTTTACTATGAACATATAGCGTCATTACACAATTTTTAAGATATAAAAACTTGTTATACAAACATACATACATACACACATACATAGAAACATACATACATGCATACATTAAAAGCTAAATAAAAGTTTTTAAAATTATTTTGAATCTGTATTTATACATTGCTGAATTTGATATACACAATCTTTAGAACGAGTTTGTTATTCACCGCAAAGATAATCCCGGTTGATATTACACTTCTCGGAAGTATTTTCACAGTAGAAGCTTATTCTGTGTGATAAATTGTACTCAACAACATTAATAGCTTCTCGAAAGTTCTCTGAAACCCGAGCGATGACAAGAGTTTTACAGTCGTGAATCTGAGCAGAAAATCACCGCTGAATTATGAATCCTTGTTGGAATATACCTACGTAAATAAATTCTACGTATTAATGAATCAATTTAATCGCGTTAAGTGGTTTCCTGTGCCTCCAATCCATTGGCCCACTACTGAGCACTGGTCTCTCATTATTGAGGAGGTCTAGAGCATACTCACGCTGCTCCAATGCGGATTGATGGAGAGGTTAGTGGCCAACCTAATTATTGCAAGTTTTTCCAATTGTCGGAAGTTTTAAATGTTTATGTTTATATTGCATGAGAACGTATGGCAAATCAGCTAGTCTATATATCTATACATATCTAACAAATTGGGGCAACCTGTAATATTAGTTGTAGGTGTTTTCAAATAAATAAATATTACAAAGTCATCTCGGCTATTCTGTATGTCTGTCAGTGTATCTGTATGAACTTAAATTACGGAAAGTATTTAAATACGGTTTTTACTAAAGGGCGGAGTGGTTCAACAAATAGATATATGGCATCAATTTAATGGCCCACTAGTGAGCACGGGTCACTCATTACTGAGGAGGTCTAGAGCATACTCCACCACGCTGCTCTAGTGCGGATTGGTGTAGGTACTTGTATAAATATTATGATAGCTTAGTACTTAAAGTTTTGATTGGAAAGCCATTTAGACGCTTTTCATTTTCATTTTATGAATCTTTATAAAATTGTATTTAGGTTAGTAAGTAATTATCTTAAGCATTTCGTGTACGTTATAATTGCCCTTTACACCATACAATTAAAGTCAATATCTTAGGAGTTATCATGAAATTGAAACTATTATCAAACGTCTGTTATGCCATTTGATTTGAATAATAATTGGTCAGCTAAAACAGAGCTAACAAATTTTACTCCGAATTTAATGTTTTATTTATTATTCTCTAATAAACGTTTCAGAAATTCGAATTTTTTTATAGAACTTCTAACTTAACATGCCCGTTAGTTCAATATAGTCTTTCAGGAATCGGCGCCGGTTAGATATGGATTTATATTTGAGAACATAAATTTAGATTCCGGTTTAATTCGCATTGACAAATTAGTAGACGCTTATGTCAGCGTTAATGGATTCAATCATAGTTCCAATCGACTAACAACATAATCAAGTATGTTGTTTTGAGCTACGGATTAATCACAACCTATTGCATTAATTAATTAGTACCTGTTTGCGGGCTGCTAATCAAGAATCATGTAGAGCAACATGAGTAATAGAGTAATTAATGTTGCTGTGTTCCGATTAACGTTATTTTAAATAACTTTTGTTCAAACTTTTAATTCAAACTATCTTTAAAACTCGAATACTACAAAATGTCTTGTCTAAAAAAACGCAGAATACTTTCAGACATAGCCTTCCTCGGTAAATGGACTATCCAACACAGAAAGAATTTTTCAATTCGAACCACTAGTTCCCGAGATTAGTGCGTTCAAATAATCAATCAAATAATAATCAATCAAATAATAATCAATCAAATAATAATCAATCAAATAATAATCAATCAAATAATCAATCAATTTCTACCGTTAACCATACCGCTCTCCAGTCCCTGGTCTGCTGGAAGAAATTTCATAAGAAATAAGCAGCACCTTTGTACTACCCTTACTTAATGTTGTGACTGTTTTGTTTTCCATGTGTGCAAAAATATTCAATAAAATAAATCAATCAACCAAACAAACAAACTCTTCAGCTGTATATTATTAGAATAGATAACATACCAACATTACAGATTATCCCAAATTCCTTAGCAATTTTAAATTTCGAATATCCCGGGCAGCACAGCCCACTCATTCCCATTCTTTGTTGCGATTATAAGAAAAACAGATTTGGGAAGCAACTCTCCAATAACTCGGCTATGTAAAATCTTTAACTATTGCTGATTTCCTAACAATTTTCTCTACTAAGGGACAAAATGACTTCTTTTCACCGAACTCAACTTTTTACTCAAGAACCACCAGCTTCGATACAAGTTAAATAACTTTATACAAAATTTAATCGAACCGTTTTTAATTAAATTACTTACATATTTATATTTCTTTTCAAAAATGTAGATTAACCATTTCAAAAATATCGTTATTAATTTATTGCATAATGTTCCTTAAATCATTCATCGTCACTATCAATTGTTATCTGTAAGTAACTGTGCATTCAGTTTATATCACATTATACAGGGTGGAATTTTTTAACGCCACCTGGACGGAAAGTACTGTAAATACTGGAGATGGCCAATTTTACTCAAAGGAAAACATTCATTTATTTTTAAAAAGAAGCAGAACTACATTCACAGATAAAAAATAACACTCCACACTTTTACGCAATTGTAGTAACTCGCCAAGCTTTTTGTAGCAAAAAAGCGCAATACCAAAATTACTGGGAAGTTCTAAATCTGCTGTAATAAATCTGCATAACGTAACACTTATTCAAACTTAGAATATACTTAGGTCCAGTGATTTAATAGAGTGCCACTACATCATCGGGATTTATGAGATAGGACTGAAACTGTATAATTAAGACAAAGTATCTGTTAATACCCGCCCCTTAAAGTCAGCATAATATACAAATCTAATTATGTAATAGTACGTAAATCAAAATAAAGGAGGTAGTATAGTAATTATATCCATTTAATGGCATAATGGTTACTACGCCGGACCGCCATTCGAAAGGTCCTGGGTTTGATTCCCAGTGAGGCGAAAATAAGAATGATGAGTTTAAATTTCTGTTCTCGGTCTGTGTGTGTATTTCTGTGTTGTTCATGTCCACGACACGGTGTTTCCTAGTGTGGAGCTATGAGTGTGTGGCGTTATTTCAATTATGAACCTTCAATTGGCAATAAAAATATTATTATAGTTTGTTTTGTTTGCATTTATGTAATACGCCTCGGACAAAGGAGTATAGAACGCCCTCCGACATTGGTGACCCCGAAGCTGTGACACAACCGAGCAGAAGAATTTTATATATACAATAGCAGCTGAAAAGTAATAATTTACCAATAATAATATCATAGTCAGCTTAGAATTTAATTCCTTCGCTTCATAGAAGGTAAGTAGTATGTTATTACCTTACAAAGTACTCCAATTAAGGTAACGTACGAGAAATCCGCTTAAGTATTTAAGGGAATTATATAACATGAATAATGAGAGCAAACAGACTAATTTGTGACTTATTCATTGTTTGTTCAGAAGATTTATATATGAAAGTTTTGTTATTACGTGCTTAATACGATTTATTTGAATAGCTTACTTCGGTAACTACGAGCGATTTAATTTACTTGAATAACTTATTTTGGTAAAGGAAATCAATATGAACAGACTTCAGAGTTCTCTACAACGACTATTTTAAAACCAATTTTAATAAATTTCCAATGTTTTAAAGTTGTTTTGTTAGTGCTTTTTACGTAGGTCATTTTTATGTAATTAATTGAGAAACGAACGGACGGTAACGGTAAGTGGTCACCGTTGCGCACGCATATCAGCAACACTAAAATAAAAACCGGGCCCGGCAGCTTAACGTGCCCTCCGAAGCACAGTAACGCTCGAGAATATTTACCATCATCCTGCTGCCAAGCGTGTAGATAATATCTTAACTCGGTTACTTGCTTAGGATCAATGTTTATTATCAATTTAATTGCTGATATTTTTTTGAGATAGTAATCGCCATTGCTTCGCTTCCATGAGCCTATGTGTTAGAATCATTCTTAAAAACCCTAAAAAAAAGGTACCTATCAAAAAAAAAAGTAGCTATACTAAACTGTTTTGCATTGTTTTCACAAACGGTCGTCAAACTATGTCGTAGGCGGCTTAATAACTTCCGAAACTTGGGTTGGTCATTAACCCCTCCACCAATACATACTGGAGCAACGTGGAAGACAACGATCTAGACCTTCAGTGCTGAGGAGTGTACCCGTGATCAGTATTGGGCCATTAATAGATTGAAGGTAGCAATCAATAACGTATAACAAAAACTGTTTATAGGTATTTCCTCAACAATACGATCCTTACTAAAGTTCCTCACAAAGCGTTTCTTGTATTCAGAATTAATATACGGATCATTAGCTCACAAAACGTAGCGAGCTCGCTTCAGCACGCTCACCATATTTCATTTCTTGTGTATATTAGAGAGATAGTATCAAATCTGTGGTACCGTCGGCACATAACGTGTTTATTAATAAATAAGTCCAAAATTAAGATAGCTTATTGATCTTCTTTAATACATATAATAATACTGTAACTCATCGCCGTCTGTACAATGCTTCATATTCGCAACAGAACCCAAAATAATGTTTTTTCATTTTGTATGTTTGTCTCTCTGTCTCTATGTTTATGCTCGCTAATCTCAACTATAGATTATTCAATTTGAATGCAGTTTTCAGGGTTATATTGTGATGAGTTTCACTTAACATTTAGTATTTTTCATTTAAATCGTTTTACAACTATAGAAGTTATGTCAATTTATGTCAATCATTCTTTGACTGTGAGGCTGCCGGGTCACCTGGACTTGAATATACTGTTTCGTAAATCGGCTATTTATATAAAAAATATCAGTAAAAAGCACGTTGGGAGTCAATAAAATTAGTTAGTAGCAATGTACATTGTTTAAATGGCCCTGAGCCTCGTTATTAGTAATCCTGTTTGCAAAGCGAGGGGATACCGGATTCTAATCCCGGAAAAGCAGCCTTTTGTGTGACAGTTTTTTTTTCTTGATAGTAATGTCTTACTTGTGTTTAGCAAAGGGATCCTGCCGGGTGACCGCTTACAACCCGCTAGCATATTTGTAGGTTTGATGGCTACTTTAAAATTGATTCTAACTTAAATTATTTTTCTAGTATCATTAGTAACATTACTATTTTATAACACTACGTTATATTACTGTATATATAAAAAGAACTAAGCCCATTGATCGATACTTTTAGGTAACATTACGTTATATTACATAACTATATGTAAAAAGAACTTAGGCCATTTGCCGATACGAAATGGAAAACTTGTTACTCGGCACATCCTATAGACACAATTATAATTGAACAAACCCCAAACCGACGTAGATGCTACGGCTGTACTGGGTGACTAAATCATAGGTTTAGTACAGTGAACTTCAATTTATTACATGAATATGGCGAGCTACTTATATACATATATTACAAAAAACCTCAATCGCGTGATTCACAATTCATAATTTTATTGTAGTGTCATCTAGTATCGAGTAGCATGTACTATATTTACAATTCTATCTTTAAAATACAAATATTTATGACACTTCTATTTACAAATTCAAATATTGTGTTGCCACATTAACAATAACCGTGCGGTCGCTACACTGTCAGTAAGATTAAGTGTTTGTACAACCTGCGAGCGGTCTCAACCTCGTAAACTTTATTCATCTTTAGCCCACTAAGCTGAACAGTTCCTAACTTCATCTGGAACTAAACCTAGCGAGATGTACACAGCAATGAGCTTAGGAAACTAAGTTGGAATCAGATATGAGGAAGTTATACGCTTTGAATTATTTCAATTTGAACTAGTATGTATGTTAGTCCAATGTGAATACTCTCACTAATGGCGGTTGGCTCTTTAATACGTGGTAGCGTTAGTAAAGTTAGACTAGAGTTCTGTTATTTTCGATTAAAACGCTCTTAATTATTAAATTTTGGCATAGTTTTATATAAGTCGCATGTTTTGTATTTAATTGACGTTATTTCTTAATGTTAAAATATAGAATTTCATTTAGCATAGTAGTGTCATAGTTTTTCGCCGCCTTATCTTATACAACAATCTATATTAATATATAAAGCTGAAGAGTTTGTTTGTTTGATTGTTTGAATGGGCTTATCTCAGGAACTACTGGACCGATTTGAAAAATTCTGTTAGTATAAGATATCCATTTATAGATGAAGGCTATAGAACATCACGCTAAGATTAATAGGAGAGGAGTAGCAATAAAGAATATTGCGAAAATGGCATAATTTTGAGTTTTCCATGCGTGCGCTGAGTAAACGGTGAAAGTTACTCAAAAACCATGTATTACAATATTGTTCCCCTCTAAATGATCTAAATAAAAATCCGCGATAGCATATGTCTAGCTTTTAAGGTTAACCCATTATAAACATTTCTATGTTTATAAAAATAGTTCTTAAATAATAATTTATATGGCAAAACAACGTTTGCTGGTTCATCTAGTAAGATATACAAATTTTAAATTTAATAACCAAACAAGAAAGTTATTAATAGTTTTTATTCAGTATTGAACGATGATTCTGTAATTACTTATGTTGTCTCTTTGGCGGTATAGACGGAATTCTGATAAGCTAGTATAATTGTGTATGTATGTATGTTCCCAAGCGACAGTAATTGGCAATATGTTCTGTAATACTCGTACTTAATCGCTTTACTGATTCAATAAAGACTATTTACTTTTGATTTACAAGACGTTGTACCAAATTGATGTTCAAATTAACCAAACATAAACACAAAGTTAGCGGCAGATGAGCTTGTTTAAGTACCGTGCTTATAATAATATTTGAATTTATGACGTACATAATTACTGTGTGTAGTTGCTGAAGAAATAAACCTATAGAGAGGGAAGTTGTAAAATGTAAACATTCACATCTATAGATAGAAAAATTTCACAATGTTATAATTGTAAGGAGTAAACCTCACCTTAAAATCGGTTTTATGTCATCTGGGTATTACAAATTATATGAATATTTTATACAAAACTGCTTCGACATAAGTTTGATGTATAGCCTAAATACTTATCCTTACTTATACTTACTACTTAAGTAGTAGTAATCTTTCACTTATTTCTTGAAGGTAACAGTGACTACGCACGTCGGAATTTAACTGGTAAAGAATTCCAAAGACATCCATTGCGGTGAAGGACTTACCGAAGAGAGAAGAAATATGGGAAGGGATTATAAGAAATAACGTTATAAATGGATACGATTATGATCAGATCCTTCAGTCAATCCTCGTTAATCGTGGATCATTTCGTTGCCTAGAAAGGAGATATGTTTTAGTTTTTAGCCTTAATCAAGCAACCGAGCGATGATTACCTGATTATAAAGACAGCTGTTCCTCATGACATTAGTATGGTCAAAAGGGTGTTGATTTGGATAAAATGTGATGAATTTACTTCTTACAAAAGTTTTCGTTGCATTGAGGGAACAATGATTCGTATGGTGCAATGGTCACCATTCCGGACCACCATACGAAGATTTCTAGGTTCGATTTCCAGTGATTCAGAAATTTGAATGATGCTTTTAAATTTCTGCTCTCAGTCTGGGTCAGTGTGTTTCTGAATGTTTTTCAACCAACCCACATGGAATCCTATGTATCAGTGTGTAGCGTTATTTTTTATTTATTGAGGTAACACTGATCTTAACCCTTTCCATTTGTTATCAGGACTTTGGTTCATCAATAACTATATGATCTGCCAAAGTACATGATCCGTCGATAAGATGATGTTGTTTTACAATGATTCTTGCTATAAAAAAAGTAATTCATATGCGTCCAGCATCTTAGACATCTTCACCATACCATAAGGTCGGTTGACGTCAAGCATTAACTTATCTAAGGTAAAAAAAGAAACATATATTTAAATGTCCAGGTGTATATTGTAAGCACGTTAACTCATGTAGAACGTCCATTGAAGTTGCGTCGACACGTCCGATGTATGGCACGTCCGTAATCACGTTTCCTCTGGCCGACATCGCTCGCTGTTCTACAAAACTAGCCGATTTATACACATGCAAATTTAGCTGTGAAGTAACTTGTTTCAAACATCACACTTTGGAATCACGAAACTGCTGTCTCTCTTCGCTCTTCTGTTTTGGCTGGCAACGATCGATAATTTTGGCCTTGTCTTTGATACCATCAAAATCCATGGACGACGGTGACCACTTAGTATCAGGTGGATTGTCCTCTCGTTTAATGGATAGTCATATAAAAAAAGGTATCATAAATAATAACGCCTATTAAAAATTGTTTCCAAGAACCATATCAAAATTGTAATCTCAGGTAAATGTCTCAAGCTCAATTAGTGCCATTTGGTCAGAATTTGTATTATCTTTATTCCTGTTTGTTTATAATATAGTTATTGCTTGTTTTTAACAGCGTCCAAAAGTTAACTTGTAATAGTTTAGACCAACATATTCTTACAGGGTATTCATTCAGTTTAATTTCTTAACAAGTGATTATAATTTATTTAAAAGCAGATTAAAGGATTCTAGAGAACCAAGCGCTGTTTCAGCTATTTTTACACGTACATAAAACGAATAAAAGACGTACATAGCCATACGTTTCCACAACTTAAAAATTCAGTTTAAGTCACTATTTCACATAAAATATTTACGAGTAGGGTCGTAGTGGCAAATATCTCGTCGCCATTTTATGTAAAGTATTTTGCGGGAACGTTCCATTTTATGCGTCGCACTTACGTTTTCTGCGAGGACGCCGCATTCGTATTAAATTTGCACCCGTTAACGGCTTTCAAGTGTAACATTATTGTTCGGGGCGCGAAATGCACTCGATAATAACAAATACCTTGTATTAAAAATATTCGTCTATAGTCGACCCAGAAGACTTGTAATGCAACATATTTAAATGAGAAAAACACTTAATGTTAAGATAAACCCATCACAATATAATCACCAGAACTAAATTCTAATAGACAAACCATTTTTGAGACTAGCGTACACAAATAGACATGAAAACATGCAGACAAAATGAAATTACATTGTTTTGGGTTCTCTTGCGTATATAAAGGTCCCCGATATCAATTTTTAAATATATTTACCTTGTACAGAAAGCGATCAGTTACAGCTTTATTACATGTATAGATATACATACAAATATACAAGGTAAGAAGTGGATCCAATATGTCGTTGACAGAGGATGTTATTACAAAAAGGGATAATTATATTAGACCAGGCCTCGTGTTCTCCATTTTTCTGTAAGCTTTTATGGATATTATTAAATCAGCTGCCACTAAACGCATTGACGCCTTTGAGGTGTGGTGTTGGTCGAAAACGCTAGGCATATCCTGGACTGAATTCCGGACCAATGCATCAATACTCAAAGAGATCGGAGCAACCACCAGGCTAGCAACTACACGTGGAGACATCTCTACGGAGGTAGGGACCTTGAATTCTTCGGACGTATTACAGGACACAATCTGGAAAAAATAATGACCACTGGTTAAACTCCCTCGGTAAATGGACCATGCAACATAAAAATATTTTTTCAATTCAAACCAGTAAGTACTTCGGAGAACGGCGCTAACGTTCAAATTGTTTGAACTGCAACCAAACTCTTCAGTTTTATAGTATTAGTAAACAAAGTGTGTTTATAAAATTATGATCCCCGTACAACAAAGATATACCTACATTTAAATTAATGGAAAACAACATTTTGTATCGGATTATGAAGCTAAACCATTCTCAAATCAATTTAAACACAACAAAAAACATCAAAATCTATTCATTCAACTTTTAAGAATTTAGTTACAAACACACGGACAGAATAAATATATAAGTATAAAAATATTACTGCAGATTATTTACTTTATTAATCGTTGTCAGGAAGCTTCGCCTTTGTCTTGTCGGAATGGTATAGAATGAAACAGTTTGCCGAGAGATAACAATGGTAGAACAGAACGAAGATAACGGATGCTGCAATTATTTCAAATGCGAGGTACTAAACATAAGCGGCGACTCAAGAAGATGAAGTACTCTCTATAATAAACAAAGAATTCGGAATAACATATGTTAAATGTTAAAACATCTGCATTAAATAAATAACTAGTATTCGTAATAGCTTAGACTTGGATTCTGTTGAAAGGCTATCGAGTTAGGTACGAATTACCCATGGATTTATTACATTCTAAGTCTATTCATATGTTCGACAACGATACAATGCGATGACAAAATTGCACATAAAAACAGAAAGGTTAAAATGAAATGTAAATGAAAATGCATAGTTTTTTACACACGAATGTCAAACGACACCGACAACGCAACTAATAACGATTGACGTTATCACTATTATACATGACTATAGCTAAAACATATGCTAATAACGCAGTTTTAAAGTCTCAACGATATCACACGTATCGACCTTATTTATGTAACTATAGCTAAGACAAATTTTAATAATCACAACGAAGCTTCTAAACGTAAATCTACACAAATACTACACATTTATGGCCCCACACTAACCGGTTCCTGAAAGGCTTATCAAAATCTCGTTGAACTAACAGGCATATTAATAGGAAACTCGGTCGAATTAATTCGAGTTTCTCAAAGTTGATTAGTCAATAATAAATCAGTAAACAAAATCGCATTTGAGAAACGATTAGGAGTAAAATTTGCACTGTAAAAC
>DWJN01003258.1:0-13874 GCA_018248895.1 Carystus phorcus | reverse complement strand
TGTGTGAACTTATCCAGATGCGTAATCTCAAGTGGTTCAAGCGAAGGCTCGAACACCTAAATATCAGTAATTAAATTGTAAAATTAGTCAATTCATCATAGCTATATTCTTTAGATTCAAACCGTCGAATACTTCGAAATAATAGGTTAATGAAAATTGTAGGATTTATGTATATGGGATGTATGTATGTATGTATATGAATCGTATTTGTATTTTATAACGGTTATAGTCTCTGTGGCCAAGATGGATCTTGAAGTTATACGGATATAACTGGGTCGAAATATTAGGATAGAAAATTAAAAGTACTCGGAACTTAAAATATTAATGAACTTATATATGTCTATATATGATATTAGCTTTTGTATTTTAGTAAGTAATGAGTTGTTACTTAAAAAGATTTGAAACTATAATACAAAAGCTATGTCATTTATGTAGGTCAAAATAAACCGCGTCATCCTTTCAAAAATAACTTGATAAGATACATTTTTAATCAATTATTAAAATCGAACATTTACACTATATTCAAATGTGAAAAGAAAACTTGAAAAAGAATCTTTTACATTATAACTAAAACAACAATGAAATTAAAACATCGTGTTCTTGAATTATAGGCATATCCTAATATTTAATTATTGGCTTTATACCACATTTAGGGATTCTTTTTTTATATTATGCTTTTGGTACCTCTGTAATCCTAACCAATGCGAGAATCTTTGATTTGCCACGTCTCAAAACTACTTAGTAATTTTAATACGGTTTGAAATAATAGACAGACTTCCTAATGAGTTGGCGCCTAAATACAATTAAACATGCTATAACAATATATTGAATAAAATTAACACATTATAGTATTTCAGATAATAATTATTCTATATTGCTCATTTTTGTACAAAGTTTTCATTAAGTATTGGTGTTCTAATTCAGAAAATATATGTATAAATGTATAACTACTATGCAATTACACATGAATAATATTTTTATGAAGTAACTAATGATTTTACAGTATTTTACAATGGAATACCCATAATAGCCGAGGAACTAATAAACAAAATAATGTACCGTTGTGAATATTATTCAATATTAATATACAGTCAAGTAAAACTTTCAATATTCGGTTCTAGCTTGAAATTAAACTTTGATTCACATTTTTCTGACAGTATACTACTATTGAATAACATTCAACAATTAGTAAATAATGACTAATAAGATTAAGTACAAAATCGAAAATGACGTTGTGTTATTCTGTAAAACCTAATATATTTACATGTCTATATACAAAGCTATCACATATTACAATTTTAATAATATCACTATATACATTATTGCATAATTTAATCCTCCCATCATCAGTACTTGAAACGACGAATTATATATTTACGTCTTTCACATTGTCCTTTATCCAAATTATTCGTTAGACGTACACTATGTGCGGTTTCTCCGGCGTCCTGTGATGAGGTATTGTCTCATACGCAAACTGTTGATAAATATGCTCCTCGCTGTCTTCTTGATAATATGGGTTTTTGTCAACACTATGCCATGGAGAGTTAAGAGAATGAAAATTGTTTGTTACGGACGTACCGATCATTAAATATCTGTCTACATCTCTCTTATTCTCAGTTTCTCTTCCTCTTGTTGAATATCCTAATCCGTTACTTAATTTGGACACATCACCATTCAACATGACACTAGTCATGACTTGTTTTGATTTATCACCTTTACACTTCTTCAGAGGTCCCATGAAATATAATACACCGCCGACGACACTAATTATAATACTAACAGTAAGCACAACAATAGCAACTACTACCCAACCGCTTGAGCAACCGAATTCAGATTCGGGAATTTGAACAAACAAAACACCTTTCAAATGTTGAGGTGCTACGCACTTCACATCTTCGTAATCTATTTTTAGTATGGCACTTGTATTATCAGATTTCCTGCTCTTCAATTCACATTCTCGTCCCAGTTTCCATAGCCACAGCAATGAACAGTTGCAAACAAAAGGATTGCCGGAAATTGCAAGCTCCTGTAGCCGATCAATAGGAAAATGCGAAGCTTCTAATGTTTCTAACGCATTGTATTTTATATAAATATGCGTAAGTTTCGGATTACCATGAAAGAGTCTCGGGGGAACCTCTTTTACTTTAACATTTTCGTTCATCCATATTTTCTGCAGATTAATATTGTCTACAAAAGCTCTAGAATCAATTTTGTCGAGATCATAAAGTCTGCTCAAGTGCAAGTGTTTTAAGTGAAAAAGGCTCTGGAAAGAAAGTGCCGTAATATTATGGAAAAAATTTCCACTTAGATACAAATGCGACAAGTTTGATAGTTTGGAAAGAGCTGACGTAGGGACTGATGTCATATTGTTATCGCTTAAATCCAAATGGCGTAGTGAAGGCAGATTATGTAGACCTAACGGGTCAATACTGTCTATTATATTGTTATTTATGTCCAGATTTTTCAAATCTTTCAAATACGGTATACCATGTTTAGGTATTTGTTGTATTAAATTCTCCGATAAGTCTAAGTATTCCAAATGAATTATAAACAAAATATTCGCAGATGGTATTTCTAAAATAGAGTTGTTCCGAAGCGATAAAAGCTTCAACGATATCAAGGGCTCGAAAGTATCAGACTCGAAAGTTACAAGTTTGTTACTTGATAAATCAAGCCGCTCCAAGACTGTTAAGTCTTTGAATGTTTGCGCATTTATAATCGATATCTCGTTATTGGACAAATCCAAATCGACTAGCCTCTTCAGACCAACAAAAGTGTCCTTATCTAGCTTCCTCAGAGCATTTTGGCTCACGTTAAGATGAGTCATCTCCTTGTTATTCTCGAAATTTTTGCTACCTAGATCTTGTACCTTGTTGTAAGAGATGTCGAGAATAGTTAATTGATTGTAGAAAGCGAAGGCATACAAGAGATTGTCGATGCTGTTGTGCGTGAGATTTATATGGGTGGCTTCTGGATTGAGTTGGATTGGGACGATTTCTAAACCAGCATTGGCGCAAGAGGCGGCGCGCAGAGCATCGTCGCAAGCGCACCGCGCAGGGCAGAGTGTCCGCGCAGCTACGCCCCAGGCCCATGCCACAACGACTACCCACCAACGCCACTTCGCTACACTGCGTGAGCCCATAACATCTCATGTATGCACAGCCTTGGATCTGAAATAGAAGAAAGAAAAGTTGTTAATAATGGTACAAAGTTTTACGATAGTTACATTAAGTGGATACAAAAAATATAATGTTAATGTTGATGAAGCCAACGACCAAAGTAAATTAAACCCCAGTTAAGTTATACTCAATAAAAGAAAATCTCATCACCGTAGATGGAATCTAGTTCGTTTTCTTTGTAATTTATTGTTATCATAAAAAGCGGACGCACCCTATGAGTATAACGCCCTAGACCGCGCGAGAGTAACGCAAAAATATACAACATAATCGCGCGACAAGATCTTAATATAATTTCTACCGAATACTGCAGATAACAAATGTGCTTCGCCGTAATTTGTGCGAGGGGGAATGGAATTGTTTGATCCAAATTAGACCGATAAGAAACGTGCCGCGTCGACGGATGGTGGTTTCTGTTCAAAAACTTTTTTATTACGCGGCATACGACATACGATGGGAATTTTATTTTTCAGTTTATTACTCCAACGTTGTACTTTATGATTTGCTGCTCAATATGGTCTTGTCGGGAAGCTCATCATTTTCGCTAGAAACGGCGCCAACACCGGTGCACCTGGCACAAGGATTAATACGACGTTCGGCGGAGCTAAGCGTAGTTCTACTCGAAGATATTGCATGTTCTTATTTATTGTTCGTCGGCACCGAAAGAATTACTGTTTTTTCGTTGTTAAGTGCGAAACATTCCACTAATCTTTCACCCAAATGATTCGTTCATGAGTCCTACGAATGCTCGACTATTTAACAAAGCAGCTTTCGGTACTTTAAATTAAATGTTCGGCTTTACAATTCGACGGAATGTATAATGAATAGCACCGTAACATCTGTTAACGAAGGCGAACGATCTCGAAAGTTTTCACGCGCGGGAATAACTAATTGCGAAGGTTGGAATTCAATTTATGGCTTCTAGAACGCCTCTCGGGATCACCATGCTAAAGTATTAATAATGCAAAACAGTGTCACGAAAAGTTTTTGATTCGGGATGCAAATTAAATAAGGCAACAAAGTACGGAGCTCGTTTCAATGCCTTGTCACTTATTGTTTACTTAATGGCAAATGTTTAACAAGTCATTTATGCTAACAAGCTCATGGATCCTTATACTTAGGTTTCGTGCTATAAGAAGTTCAAAACACCTCTCTAACTTAGTTACTTAACAGTCGTTAAGTTAAATGTTCCAATGTAATTTCAATCTTTTACCTAAGTTGTGTCTATCTATACATTACCTAATATGTTTACAGAGAACGTTTTTACCCCATTTTAAGAGTATAATGTAAACGTGTCATAATTTAAAAGAACAAAAAGCAATATTTTAAGGATTATTTATCCGTTTCAAATGCATTTGTTTATGGAAATAATGTATGAATTTCGATCTCAGTTGGAGTTTATTCGTTGTAGACTACTAGATAGGTTATTTAATAATAATAGTGCAATAATAATAGTGGATTAATCTTTATGTGTAGGACTAAAAAAGCATTACTTTCCCACACTCGTAACAGTTGATGGCATAAACAAACACAATTTTCCCCACATCGAAACGTTTCCATCAACATTCCCACAAAAACTAACCACAAAGATATTTCAGTTCATTACAGTTTATTACAATGGTAGGCGGGAAGCGAACAAAACGTGAGAAGTTCCCTGCAACAAGATACCCTATCCGACTTCGGATTACTTGAATTACTGAAACCATACGTCTACGCACATTTGATACACATTACGGATCTCCGTATTACGCCGGATTAATACTGCGCCTTCCAAATATTCTCCACCTTTTGAAACGTAAAAAGTATTAAAAATTTTGTTTTCAATAGTATACATAAAATCTTGAAATATAACATGCCTTTTTGGTATTCATATTGGCCTTGAAAGGACTCCCGCCCGGCTACCCTAGCAAGAAATCTCGTTAGCAATTTATTGCTTTTACATGAAAAAGTATATTAAATTTTCTTTGGGTTCGGTGTCAGGTTGGATGTAAATTAATTTTGACTCCGTTTTCGTCATGTCAGTCACATATAGGTGTAACAAATGAATATCATATATTAACATACATTTATTTTAAATTACTGAATGAATGATTAGCATTAATATTATTAATTTCTTCTGGTGTTTCATGACGTAAACCAAAATTCACTTCCAAAAGAATTTCTTAAAACCTACCAAATCAGATTTAAGATATTTTTTCTTAATTAGATTTTGGAAAATGACGTAAAACTAGACAGTCGAAGAGACTTATGCGATTGATCCTGCAAAATATTTGCTTATCCAACAGATGCATAGACCTCGAACAAACCAAATGAACGTTTAGAAACACGTATTACAAGATGTACCTCTTATTCATAATGTAAGGGGCACGCCCTCCATTTCCGAAGCTAAACAGCTCCGGTTGGGAATCTTTTGTCTTTTAATTTCCTGTCCGCCAGAGCGCGCTGCCATCGTGAATTTCGCCTTCGTGAGCTTCGTTAACTTGTATCGGCCTTTGTTGTTGCCTATTGAACTTTTCCATTACGAACGTCATCGATTGAAACCGCTAAATTCGACGGAAAATTCATGTCGCAACCCTCACTCTACTGAAATGAGCACGAGCTCTCGTTTTAATTCTGTCGCCGTAAAAATGGAATGTACTAGCACCGCTTTGTTTCCGCGTTTCAAAGTAAGAATTTAAATATATTCTCATTGCAAACTTTGGGAACGGGACTTCGATAAGTGTAATGGACTCTGGATTTGTTTTGTATTGTAATTTATAAAGTTTTTGTTAATGTTTATGGATACTTTTTTGCCATAATAAATATACTACATTCCTTTTTGAGTGTTTACCTAATAAAAATATGTGATCATATAGCAAGAAAAAAATAAATACACAAAGCTACACACTCATAGCCTCCCATACTAGGATTCCTTGTGTAATGAGTGCAATTGATAAAGAACAAGAAGAACATAAAGACACACCCAAACTGAGAATAGAAATTTAAACTCATCATTCACAGTTCTGATTTTCTAGACATCGAACCCCGGACGCTTAGTACGATGGCCCGGCAAGATGATCATTGCGCCACACACATCGTCAAATATTTTTTTACTATATGTATTAGTACTTAAAATATTTTAATTAATAACACTCATTATAAATATTGTTTAAAACGTCCCATACAAATTGTTCTCATTCAAATAGACTATGATATCACTATAATAGCATTGACCTAAATTTACTTAATATTGTTTATACCCCAAATTCAATATTATCTTTGTCCCTTTGAATATTAATATCAAGCAACGCCATCGAACCGTTTAAATTATTGTCAAAACTAACCATTTAGATCGGTCTAATTGTGGACCGCAGGGTAATCAGCGCTACTCTGAACAGTTCCCACTAAAGTTATCACGGTGTTAATACAACTTGAGACATTACTAACACAAAGGACGGTTTACGAGGGGCGCCATGACAATAAAACCAGTGTAAAAGTCGGCTAACCGCTTCTCTCCCCGAGAAAATACCCCTCTCTTTTATGAGTCGCTTAAGTCGCCCTGCCGCTTTAAAATAGTATCCGATTCGACCAAAAGTTTTACGCTCGTATTGAAATAGAATATGGTTCGATCCTAAGCGTTCTCAGGTTTTGAAACGGCGGTGGATCGACAAAGTGCGTACGTGCTTCATGGTTTGATGATCGTAAGTAATACTAGTGGCGCGTAGTAAGAGGCGTAATGAGAAAACTTGGCCGCTAAGAACTCAGACTTCGGGCGGCGGCAAAAACCCAAGCGAAGCGAATAGCTTGCCGATTTCAAATTCAGAATCCGCCTTCCGCGAAAACAAATGACAACATTCTTCTTCCCGCCACTAAGAAAGGGTGTGTAAATGGAATTAGTTTGCAGAAATTTGCATTCGACTTTAAACAAACCAAAACCGCGAATTCAGTCCGCCACTTTAGTATATTGTCGGAGTGTTGTTTGCTAGTTTATTTTGTGGAAGTAGTTCGTAAGAAATCTATTTGCATTATAACTGTTTCGCGGGAAATCTTGGTTTACATTTCAAATGCTTTACAAACGTATACTTATGGTACTGAATTTTACGATAATAGCTTGAACGTATACGAGTCTTACCCAATAATTTATTTACGTCACATTGATTTGTTTCATTATTGTTCAAGTTAGTTTAATTACATTAATATACATAATTATATACTTTATAAACTTAATTGTATATACTTCATAAAAGAACATTTCCAGCTTTCATTAACGACCAGAGGTTATGTTTCCGAAAATTGAAATGTAAAAATATCTAAAATATAAACAATTATACAAAATTGTTTATGACCTATAAAACTTTGCTTCATGAATATCAG
This sequence comes from Carystus phorcus, assembly GCA_018248895.1. Classification (NCBI taxonomy): domain Eukaryota; kingdom Metazoa; phylum Arthropoda; class Insecta; order Lepidoptera; family Hesperiidae; genus Carystus; species Carystus phorcus. Next base: position 6,345 of record DWJN01003258.1, on the reverse strand, counting down.
ACACGCCAAGCTCACCTGTTTTGTAGCGAATTATCTAATCGGCCTTTTGGGGCGTTTTTAATTAGAGAATGAAAGTTAACCCAAATAAACGATGATAAAGTGTCCACACCCTCGACGGTAACAAATAATAATATTGGAGTACCCACCTGCCGATAGAGGCCGCCCCTATACATTGCAATCAAAGTCAAATGAGGGAAATCTGCCAATTATCGCAAATAGATTTATTAATTTATAACTCAGTCTTCAGGGATTGTTTTGATGAATAGGAATCGAGATTTATTTTTGACTTTAAATCCTCTTCATAAATACTTATCGGCAGTAAATTTAGGTATAACATCTCCAAAATTTTATATCAGTAGTTAGTTAATGTGCTCTATTATGTATTTAATTTTACGCTTTAATCCATAAACAGAATAAATATTCTCTGCCATGACTATGTATTTCGCTATGGCAATGTTAGTTCAAACTATTTCGTTTGATACATCTGTACAGAATATTAAAAATATGTCAGTTTCAAAGTAGACAAATAAAGAGCGCTTTCATTTTATTTCTCTTTTATAAAATGTCATATCGTTATGATCTTTCCGCTTACAACACAAAAATGCAGCACAATAATCTTCCCCAGATACAACGTCACGCCACGCTTAAAAATATAAAAAGAAGTTTGTAGCGAACAAAACGTGTACACAATTCCATTTTCTCTTTCACCTCAATAGAGGAACTCTTAGTGAATCTGGCGTCTCTATAGACGCCTTTATAAACGCAATAATGAGGAGAGCTAAGGCGGCATTCAGCCTTGGGGCTAACGAGGGCCGTCGATGAATCGTCCATGAGGCTAACACAAAACTTGCCACTTTCCTACGGTGCTAAGGCGCGCCACTCCGCGTATTCGCCAAAGGGCTTTTACTGAGATCGACTTGTTCGCTTTGACTTTCCCGCTTAGATTAGGCTCGTCTCAATTGAACGCGGTGCTGAGGAAAATAGTCAATGCCTAAATTTAGGCCAGCGGGAACGTTGCGGATTAAAACGATACGATCCTGCTAACTCAATTTAAAAGTGTTTGAGACTTGAATGTTTCAGTTTACTTCATCGTGTGCTCAAAATGGCACGTAATCTCGAGTTTGCTAGAGCCTTCATCCCGCACGTGTATAGCGGAACTTTGTACCGCGGAGTACTAGTATATATTTGTCTAGCTATATAGCTCCAGTCGGTCTCAAGGGCTTTCAGGAATAGAAAGTTAGTTCGCTTTCCGTAAGCACCGACAGTCTACGCCACACGTCTACGGTTTGCGGTAGACTGTTCCGAACTCGGGCTGATCTGAAGTAAAAAACAAATGTTATGATTGTTAGCTTGGACTTGAAACTTTACGTTCGGATAAGTCCTACAATACAATTTGGATTTATCGTCTGGATAAAGCGTTGAATTTTTAGCGTTCGACCGAGAAAGGGAATGTTGTTGAGGTGACTCGGGGAAACTGCAAATGACACGGTTACGGCGGTGATATCGCTAAGCCCACGAAATGGTCTCGACCCAAATGAAGACGAGACGCGCTCGTCTCAGGGAACTCGGGAAAATTAGTCAATGCTATCAACGGCGCATCTTGAGTGGAGTCGGTGAAGCCGAATAATGAAATAGCTTGTCGACTCGACTCGACGCTATCGTCACTCAGGGGCTATTGGATCGCGATCATGCCGACCGAGCCCTAACGAAAATCCGTCGGATCCGTGCGAGATATCTAGAGGTTCTTTCAGAGCTATTAAACGAAGCGGGTTTTAGGGAAATGAGCTGAGAAACGTCTTCTTGGAAAGAATCCGTGTTTTCGATAAATAAGTAAGTACTCTTTGAAATGAATTGGCCTCATACTTTGTCTTCAGAGCCTCTTTTTAAGATAAAAATCAGTACTCCCGTATGGCGAATTGCCAATAACGGAGAAATGGGAATCTTTGAGTCTCTTGAATTCTGTAAGATTGTGGATGAATGCTGCTCATTTAATATTGTGTTGATACCTACAGTAAAAAAACGAAGTCGACTTAAAACTTTTATTTAAAATTGATTTTAAATGTATTTCTATTTATACCTAAGTGAGTTAGTTTCTTATCTACATACTAGGTGAGTCAGCAAACGTTGATTTGCCATATAAATTATGATTTTTAACACCTTGTGTCAAAAATCCAATTTTTCGAAATGAAATATAGCCATGTTACTCGTGGATAATGTAGCTTTCGAATGGTGAAAGAATTTTTAAAATCGGTCCTGTAGTTTTTATTTTTATTTTTATTTCATTACAACCAAACAAACAAAGTTTTCCTCTTTATAATATTAGTATAGATGTAGTTAATTTAACATGCGCGACAATTCTAACAAAATAAAAATGCGTACTGATTTTGTACTAGTAAACTCCAATAACAGATTATATGTTTTAAGCTATCTGATCTAGATTACGCAAAAACTTTATGAAGGCTGTAATTGAGATTTATAATCCTTATCATAGGCACTAATTATTATTCCCTACAAACGGCCATTACAACTTAATTTAATCATACCGTTTTGCTCTGGTGAATGATGGAAAACTTAGAGCTGTCACGAAGACGTTTAATTTTACGAGTTAGAAGCCTAATGGTCTTTTACAGATCCTTATAACGACCTTATATATCCATCAAAGCTCGTACAACTACTCACATTTTTTTTCTACTATTCTTTTCATATATAAATCGCCTGACTGATGTTAACACTGCTTGCTCGATCTATCACTTATTGACACAATAAAACGTTGAGGGCTCTTCAGAGACTCAAATCTCCAGCGACGTCGTGTTTCGGAAATTGAAATTATTTTCTATACCTAAATATAGGAATAGCTTTTATTAAAATAATATTAATAAATGGATATCACTGTTCTTAGATATCCATAAAATTAAGAACTAACGCGTTGCTGGCTCAGAAAAAATATACGGACTCCTTTCTCTGGCTCATAAGAAACACAGAAGACATTCCTTTGTACTACTTTTCCAAATAGATGCTTTTATTAGCCATTCAGCCCACTAGAGGGCTCAGATCTTTCCTGAATCATTAAGGAAGTCTAAAACATAACCAGGGTGAGAAGATTGTCCAGGTTGAAGTGAGGGAGAAAATTCCACATAACTATTGTATTATGTCTCGAATAATTATAATACAATTATAATATACTTAATCACAGATGATTCAAAATCACGTAATAACCTGAAGTGTTTAGTTTATTATTATAACAAGGTAATAACATTGGGTTCATCATCTCAGTGAAAAATAGCAATTCATTTATTACGAGATAGCAGTCTCTATATGAAATTAGGTCACTTTATGCCAGCGCACTAAATTGAAAACTTTCATTATCATTTTCACATTACATATCTTTCAGGCCACTCTTTCCTTTACACTGTAATTTTCCGCACATTTTCCAACGAAATAAATTAATTGGCAATATACTGAGATAACATTTTCATGTTTAAATTTAACGAATGTATCGTATATTCGGAACATACGTAAAACCTTAGGAAAACTATTTCTCCGTTGACGGAAATTGAACAGACTTTTCAATTATAATAAAGCCGAAACGCAACCGAGAGAAATAAGGATAATACACATTGTTTTAGATATGGAAAATCTATCCGATCTTGGTATAGAACTGACGCGTCTATCTTTTCCCCGGTTTTATTAAAGGCGAATACAAAACGCAGAGGCCTGGTGCCCGACGGCTGCACAAAGCCGTTGCACACCCATACGAGGATAAGCTGGCTCGCGACTCCGTAAGCGTAACTTGCAACAAAATCCCGCGTTTCAGTTTCCATTCCGTATTGCAACAGACGGCGTATTCCCAGTTACGTATTTCGCGTTAACAGCCGAGACGACGGGGTTAGGGCGCCCAGCGACGGCGGTAATGCGTTTTATGAATGAATGGACGAATGAATGGCAGGATTTCACTTCCAACTAACCGTTGGTTTGTGAAAAGCGCAACGCGTTAAGATTTTTATCCCGCGCTGGTTTCATCACGTCGCGTGTCACGTTCGCTTCGTACGATAAATTCGCCGTATAGTTCGACTGGATTTGATAAACAATACCCGTTTTACTGTAATAAAGATATTGCCTCAATTTCATACCGCCTGTCGCTCGAACGCTCTGCGCTGCAGTTTTACGATACATAAAGTTAAAAGCTGAGTGGAATATATTTACTACTCCCGATGCAGAACATAAAAAAGTAATACACCTAGGACACTTATATAGGTAAGAGTTTCACGTATGTAATACGATTTACGGTACGATCTTACAAACGGCTCCTTTGTTTACTTTCGAATCGGCGATGTTACCTATTAAAGTTAACACATAAATTAAATACATTAAAATAAACGCTCACCCAAACATCAGGGTTCTATACGTTAAATACCTTACTCACATGCTACAAAAGATGAGTTATATTTATTACGTGTAATAAATAATTTCTTTTTTGTATGATGATGACAGATAGGTAGGTAGGTATACTAATATATAATCAGCATGCATTTTACTAATATATTTAATTTATTATTAATTAATTCTAAACAACCAAAATTCGAAAATAAACAGATGTTTATACGCGTATGTATTATGGCAATTCGCATTAAAATATCAACCGTTCACTCCGAAATCAATATAAATTATGCCGTGAAGATAATCTAAAACAATTTGTTCCTTGTAGTAAGAAACAATTTAAATTCGATTGCGATATTGTGAGTTTTTAGGCCCAATGAGATAATTAAAGTGCTCGGTATTCCGAATAAAGGTCCAGATTGGCTGCCGTAGCGAATTTTCCTAAGCTTTCGTTTGTGAGCGTCATCACAAGGTATTTATTAATCAATGTCTGCAAGTCCGCGGCGCTCAAAGGCCACATCGAGTTGATTAATTCGATTTTCCTTTGGACGCTGATTGCGATTGCACTCGGAGCGAAGTTGTTTTCATTCCTATCATTTTACGATTACGCTCCAGACGGATCTAGAAAAGTTAGGTGTAAAAGGAATCAATCAGATACGAAATCGAATGATTAAAGGATCTATATCTTAGCAGTGATTTCATTGCCTTTGCAGAAGATTTTAAAGCATTTCAAATACCAAGACGTCTTTGATTTCAATTAAATTAAAGAAACAACATCAATAGCGTCCATATCTATTCATGCGTGAAAACATTCAGGTTTACTTTTCTCGTGCATTATGATTTACGAGTAAAGTAAAATGTTATTCAAACGATAAAGAAAACGCAGAGAAAGAGGGCAACGTGAGAGATCAGAGGCTTAAAATTTGGTTCAAAACTTTTAAAAGAGCAATTCTAAGAGGCATGTTCTCTTAAACACGTTCTCGAAGCACGAACAACGAATGGCACAAAAAGGAAACTGTATAGCGGAATCGGAGCTGTATCGAGTCTTTGAAATTCATAGCGGGCCTACATCCTGCCTATCGACCGACGCGGCAGTACAAAAACGCGTATGTGAGTACCGTAAAGATGGATCTAACCTCTATGCATGGAATGCTATGAAGATCCGTCCATTGAGATGTTGCAAATTCAAATTTCTTCGCAATTCAATTAGAATACAATGAAATTTGAAATATCAACTGTGAAATATAAACTTCATTTAAAGATCTCTATATCTATAATTCGTCGGTCAGTGTGTATCTTTATTTATGTATATAATTTACTTAATTACTAAACAGTTGGATCGCTTTTTATGATATTGTCTTTCAGTGGATTCGACTGGTTAAGAAAATGTTCTTAGTCAATATAATTATTTATCTTTGTGTATATTACCTTTCTCTACACACGAGTTAAATAGGAGGCGAATGTTTGAGTTGGAATTTCCATATTTAGTGAATGAGGATAAATATTTGGAGTGTCCGTTTCGACAAACATATTCACGTTGCAGCAAAGACACTGTTCTACGAAGCGAAATTAGGGCATTCCTGATGTAAAATATAAATATCAATTAGTAGCTATTTTTACTTAAATAAAAAATATAATAATATGTATTAAAAAAGCAAATGCAACATTTGTGCATATCAACTAATGGTGCAAATTTAGAAGACTGAATAAATACATTAAAACTTTGAAATCATTACGCTAAGTCTGCGAAAGGAAGGTTCCATTCCTGGGCAGCACAGATATGGAACAGATAAAAGTGTTTTATCGGGTCGTGGTGATATTATACGGATACGAGATATAAGAGCTGCTATGATGTGTGGATGAATTGACAAACAAAGAAACCATATTAATATTACTAGAGACCTGTCAGCGGTCGAAATTCGTCCGTAATACATGTGTCAAAGCGTTACTTCACATTGACAATATAAA
>DWJN01003257.1:0-13875 GCA_018248895.1 Carystus phorcus | reverse complement strand
TGCGCTGAGTAAACGGTGAAAGTTACTAAAAAATCATGTATTACAATATTGTTCCCCTCTAAAAGTTCTAAATAAAAATCCGCGACAGCACATGTCAGCAGTGTAGCTTCTAAGGTTAACCCACAATAAGCATTTTTATGGTTATCAAAATGGTTTTAGGCAAAACAACGTTTGCTGTGGTCAGCTGGTATTGAATATATTCGTGTATAAAGCTCCTTAACCAGCAGCCAGATTGGGCGGCCCCGGGGTGGATGCACACGTGCGGCACGAGACCGGGGAGGCGGTGCTGCACGCCCAGTTCCTGGTGAACGAGGGCGCTCTGGTCACCGCCTGCGCCGACGACCAGCTCCATCTCTGGACCTTCCGCCAGAAGCTGCCGCAGCGGGTCCAGTCGCTCAAATTCCAAAGGGAACGGTGAGATCCTCTTACGTCGCTCACTAACTAGAGAATAGATGTTGGAATTAGTCCAAAAGTTTTGACTGCACATTTTATTTACACAATAGTATTTACCAAACCTATCCACAAAAATTGATGTAAGCGAGTAATAACAGAAAAATTGTTGAGGAAACGCTTATTGTAATCGAATTTTGCTAGTAATTAATATATGTACCTTTAGTAATAGATATTAAGAGATACTTTTGGAAATTTTATTTTCCATTCTTATTTTTCTTTTTACATTATGCAAGAAAAAGCAACTCGCAAGACGCACTGCAGGCGGCAACTAGTATTTAACAGAAATAAATGTATCAACATCACCGACAGCTATTTGATATTCTGTTCTGTCCACTTACTTAATGAATAAAGTTTTGAAATGGAAAGGATTAAACAATGAATGAATTTCCGAATAAAAAATGAAGGGCGGAGGATGAATGAACAAGTTGTTGAATAAATTGTAGCAAAAACAAAATGGCGGCGTCGACCTCGGCTACAGCGCCGGCTGCCTCTTTATATTCTGTGGTGGTGTTTCGTTAATTTAATAGCTAGTAACAGCTCGCTTTATAGCTTAAATAGATTAAATGTGATTGTTTGAGAGCTTACGAAATAGTTAAATCTGTAAATGTGATTGGAAGCTTGAGAAAAACTCGCCATTTACAAATACGACCTGTTTCTCCTACGATTGTTGTTTTCAAGTTACAAATTAGACTTACAGCTAGACATTATTTAAGTTACGTTGATAAACATACTAGTTTATAGAATTATGATTAACGATTACGTTTGACAACATTCCAACAAACCGGGACTGTAGCTTTATAGGCAGCTTCGCTACCAACTAAAATGCTAAGACATTGCACATTATAAATATATATTATTTTTTGAGACAAGTTTTTCGTGGTAAAAAGTTTAGCGCGTTTTTGTTAACTTGGTTTGAGCCGTGTTGGAAATTATGTAATCTATTTGACATTACCTTCTCGAGTGTAAAAAGGCTTGAAATTTTTAATTTCAAATTCGGGTGACAATACCAAAAAAAAAATGTGTGTTTTTTAAATTACGTAATTGAATTATTTGTATTTTATTAACGGAGTATATTAGTAGGTTACATTATTATTGTAACTTGTATCGATTGTTCCGAGCACCGCCCGAAGCTTATTCTTAAGAAGTAAGTGTTTTCGTTCATTTAACAACTGCTCGTCCATTGTTTTATGAGTGGAAGGAAATAAAACGTAATTGTGAGGCGCTCGCTTCACGATTCGGGGAGAAATAAAACTGTTACAGTTCCGTTAATTTGTTAATTGACCTTCACCGACATTTTAAATTCATAAAACGTTACATTTTATATAATTTATGTCATTATTGTTATCATCAAAACAAATATTACTTTTGATTCAATAAAAATTTCAATCACAATCGGATTCTACATCCTAATGATTCTGTACTAACGTGCAATATAGATATTTAGAGTGTTTAATGAAAAATAAGAGAGGTGTTATGTTTTCAAAGGTACTAAATTTCAAGTGTCTTTAAGCTTTATTTGTTTTACCTTTTGTTTTAAATGTAAAGTCAAAGTAAATCACGATGTAAAATTAAGCTTTCAAATACATATATCTATTATGATTCAGTAGCAATAATTTTTGTGATAGATGCGTTGACGTATAATGCAGCCTTAGTAAAAGAGTTCTTTTGGTTGCATTAGGGTACGAAATCCTTACTGACTCACATTAAAATAATTGTGACCACCAGTATCGAATATATTGCATTATTTATTTATCTATTGTAGTGGGAGCATTAAATACAGTGGTTGATAAAAAAAAGACTTCAAGAATCTTTCAACGACAACCTGTCTTAATTAATTATCAACTTCGTTGCGGGATGTCATGAGGAACATGCGGATCTGAAGGATCAAATATCACACATCAAATACGACAAATCTCTTGTGTTGGTATTTTAAAATATATTGCGATCACAGAACATGACTGCATGCACCTTCACGGATACCGGAACTAATATCACCGGGTTGATTGCGTCACCGTGTTTCTGTCGCCCCGGCTAGAACACATGTGTGTGTATGTGCTGACTGACCTATATGTGTGTGTCCAGGCTAATTTTCGTTATTAGTTTTACTGCGTGTGATTGTGTCACACACTACACGTAGCCTCCGATTTCCTAGGTCTCGACACTAGTAGGTACATATTTATATTAATTATTTATTCGCCGATGCTATGGCGTTACCTATGTCCGGACACCGGAACTAATTCCACCGGGTTAATTGCTTTGCTCAACTTCTATTAGTCCGGCAAATTTTACTCTTAATATAATTATGCTATCGACACACACGGAGCGCCGTGTCCAATGGTTTTTGGAGTGTTATCTCTAGGGATCAGAAATATATGTATTTTTATTTGTTTAATGACGACATGGTAAATTACGATACAGCGGAACGCAGTAGAGAATCTAAAGGATAACAAGTTGATTTTTTGTATAAAGTTAAGTCATACAGTTACTATTTGCAAAATAATGAATTGTATATTGCTGTCTCAGGGATTAAAGCTTTTATAACTTTTTAAAGTTTTTTAAATTCTTCTAGAATTAGGAACATGTACTGATGATGTTCGCTTCACTCAGAACAATTGACTGAAAGCCAATGATGAACAACGAATTGGAGATGGATGGAGAAACTAAGGACTACTTCTGAAATTTACGATTAAATGAGCTATCATAATTGTTCAATAATTCTCGTAAACATTTTCAACACACATTAGTCTGTAGGCAATGTAATTGATCATAGATGTTTTCGACTATCTTTAATCACTACTGTTTGATATTATTATATGCACTAGACACTAGAGTTATGCAATTTTTGTATAGATCTTCGCACAATATGCAACCCGCAATCACAGAAACTACGAACTCAATTATTAAATTAATAACAAGTACATTTTAGCCGTTTTATATTGAATATATTGTGTTTTAGAATCATCTATAAGAATTTTACGCACACTTCAGACTTTACACTTTAGGCGAGTTTGTTGTCACTCCGGACCGGCGAGTGAGGCCCTTTACAACAATTGTTACCAACATTATTACATGACGTGTACACTATCCGCACCGCCACTACAGCTAGGTCGTTTGCACATTGTTACAGATATTGCATCAAACTATCACGACAGACTAAAGAAATAAAGGGGTGAGTGTGTGTTAGTTTGATGTTGTCTGTCTCTGTTGCACGCTTCAACCCTGTCTGTGCCCCGACACCCAGTAGAACCCAATTTTTATAACAATAATATAGGCAACCTGCTTTTTATGGTTTTGACTCGAACGAAACAATACAACCCTACACAGCGACAAGACGTTTTTATTTTATCCACTGCACACCGAATGACGCATAATTATGTAGTCTCCGTAAGAATGTGCATGACGTAGACATCGTAGAATGATTGTAGCGTGTCTACACAGTGTGCTACGAGAGGTGGCAGGCAGGGTGCTACGGAGATGCTACGCGCAGCGCCGACGCTACGACTTTGCTTCCCATACAAACTGTAAGTTTGTATTTTAATCAAAAGTTTTCGTAGTTACATTTATATGTAATACGTGTACTGACAGTGGAGTAGTTTCCTGTTATTTGTTTTACTATTAAATCAAGTAGCATGTGATTTTTTGTACATCAGTGTTATAAGGACCTATAATATTGTAAAGGGATGTTTATAAGCATAAGTCAATACTTTCATACGTTTTTGCCAAAATGCATAGAATAACGTTTGTCGTCAAAATAATCACTTACCCGTATGGTTTAATGTAGTTACCTAAAATTTTCATGAAATATATGTCATGGATACTATTTTATTTTATATAACTAGTTCAATATCCAGAAATATAACAGGCCATATGAACGAATATGACAAATGCTGATATGTTCCGCCAAAACTATGCATACAAATGACGAATTTAATACTCAGAACATTATGTGCATATGTTTAATTTTATAACCAGTACAAAACAACGCGGTACTATTGATAGATAAACAAAAACCAGGAATATACTTAAAAATTTATGATATAGGCATAGCATTATACAAATATGATGATGGATTAGATTTCAAACAGAAACTAAGGGGAGTTGTCTAGATGTTACTTTGCTGAGCTATTAAAGAAACTCCTTCAAGAAAGAATACCTTAGTCCTTAGACTAGTCAAGATTATATCTTTCTATGAATAAAAGTTAGTATAGTGATATTATCGTAATATTTGTTTAAAAGGAGCTTATTAAGGAAATCTACAACTCAAATTTAAACTTACTTCGCACCACAAGCCTCACATTACTATATTAAGTAGATCATGTCGTTCCCAGCCTCTATCGTGTACTAAATCTGATTTACAATAGGAAGGACGGTACCTTTATTCGAGTTCCGTAACAGAAGTGTATAGGCGGCAGGGGGCACGTTACGCGAGCTAAATTTCGTATACATTCATATTCATTTATAAGCATTTCCTGTAAATTTGATATATCAAGGTGTTAAGTTACGTTATATGTAACATTTAAGTACTTCTTAATACCTGCATATTTTTGTATTAGGGTAACCTATTTTTTTTTATTAACGGCTACTGCAGAGGTTGTCTTGCAACATATGTTATATTCTTAAATATAATGAAGTATACCGAGTGAAACCAGTACTAGAAAGACAAATAATTTATTTAATATTTTTTATTGCATTCAAATATGAATCTCTCCCATTCTTGAATCCGCAAACACGCACAATTGTAAAATCGTTCAGGATAGACAAATTATATAAAGACTTATATTAACATATTACAAATTGCAGCCGTGCTTAGTAAAATAGAGTGTAAAGGTAATGCTTAACGTGAGATCTAACTGAAATTAATATTATATTTGGTTTGCTCAGTAATGTAAGCAATGTATCAACGGTCTCACTAATGTAAGCAATGTATTAACAGTGTCAAAATAAGCGAGTTCAAAATGAATCGATACATTGGTCACGGTTCCTACAAAATGTTATTCGAAAGCAACATCTCCGAGCGCATTAACATGGTAACGAAGATAGCCCGCCCCGTTTGGGCCCGCTATGTACTTAGCCAATTTGCACATGTTAAACAGAACGCCTCCTCTGGCGACACGGCAAAATTCCAGCTGCATTCAAATTCATTTAATTATATAGGTATTATTTCAATACACTTATGCACGTTATTTTTTGATTCTACCACCGTTTCGGAAAGAGCTTTTACATCGAGGAGAAGAAACGGCGAAAGAGAGAAATGTGTGGACGAAGCATGTACGGACTCGCAGGCTTTCAGCTTTAATTGTAACGTCTGTTGAAAATTCAGCTGGAAATGGAATGTTCGTTCACTTTAAACCACCGGCTGCTTCTCGAGCGCCATCTAGCGTTGAGTTGTTGTATTGCATGTTTTTGTGCTTCTCGTCTACTTAATATGTTATATTGTTTTATGTTGTTTTGTTGTGAACTTTGAATTTATCAACTATAATGTGTTTTTAATTTCTTATTCCATATTTATATGTACAAAAACGCATTCGACTTTTATCATATTAATTCCAAATTCCCCATAATACATCAACAACAATTAATTTCCAAAAAAAAATTATAGACATATTTGATTGTTCACATCTTTACTTACGAGTATTGTCGATTGATTTAATAATATCTTGTTACAATATATTTTAAATTGTTTTGTGTGCTTTTATATTTTTATAAGTGTAAGCGTTCATCTAAATTATATTCAATGTATTCAAATTTTATGTTGTTTTTCGCCACTTTATAATTCTTGTTTTGTATAAAATTTGCCCTAAAATAAATATCATGTTCTATCAATAAATCCTTAACTATAAGATTGAGGTCGGTGTTACTATTTCACCGTAGTCAGCTCAGTGATGTGACACACTTTGGGATAGTGATATATGTTGGGGAAAAGCCGCACCAACTGTTCGATACAGACATATTGAATGACGATAATCCTCACTCTCCATCAAAGAGTTGAACTAAGTCATATGACCATCAGTCAAAGTGTAGCTGAAACATCGGTTTGTAGTGTGCCAATACTTTATAACTAAGTTAAAAAAATATATGATGAACTTTCTTTCTAGTGACATTTAATAAACATTCATTTTATTTAGCCATTCAATTTCTATTCAGAAATAACATTTTTAGTACTTACACAATTGAAATCTGGAATTCACGGAATCTCGAACAACACTGACATTTCACGTTAAGAAGCAAAGATTCCCGAGGGCACAATCCCTCGAGATTATTATTTGAAAAATCGTCCAACGTAGTGTGGTGTTATCAATGTAACAGTTTGGGCTTTTGAAAAATGCAACAATATTAAGCCGAGAGGATCGTAAATAATAATCACTAAATAGTGCCCCTACTCACCACACTTATCTAAAACCGAAAGGTTCCGCGTGCGAAATAAAATTAACTATCTTGGTAAAAAATCATAAAATTAGGAAAAATCTAATTTAATTCATATATTTTACAAATGTAGCGTAATATTCCTGCGCTTTTACATGAAAAATATGTAACAGTTAACATTTTTACGGAATATTTTTTGCTTATGGGAAGTATCAAATTAAAAATCCGCATAAACTGATTGCACAATCAATGCAGGGACGGCCATAAAAGGAAAAGGCAATTCAAATAAACATACAGTTTTTACAGTCATCGGATTAACATTTTTTGTACGCCGTAATTGCTCCGCTACTGTAAAGCTGATACGGAGCTAAATGTAGTCGCGGGAGGCTCAATTTGGAGTTTTTTGTCTTTCCGCACCGTTTAGTATGCAAAATAAAACAGTAAAAGTTAATGCCGCGTGTGTAGGCACAATCTGGCGTTCGTTGATTACACGTAAAACATAAAATTTGCTGTTATCTGTGAGGCGGCGTTCGCGCTTAACCGAATTATTCCGCTGTGAAAGCGTTACTGATGATGGGACAAGTTTAATTAAAACCGAATCACAAGTGTATCAGATGTCGCTCCGGATCTCGTTTATTGAAACCAGAGTGAATACAGCCGTGAAATATTTGATGAGAGCCCGCCGCCCGTGTTCGTATTAATGGACGTTTTTATTTCAACAGTTATTTTATATAGCGACTTTTAGCCTGAATGTAGAGGCAGTTTAAAAAAAAATTAAAACATTTTGATACGGTTGTTTATTTTGAGTATAAATAAACCTTTATATTTAAAATTGAGGACATGATTTTTTTTTATTCAAGAGAAAAAACGTTCTACCCCAGATTTTGTCACATTAATTTTTGTTTGCGCAAACTTTTACATGAACTTAGCATTTCTTTCAGAAGTAGATTCCTGAAATAGTTTATATTCGTAATCGATAAAATCTACTCATTTCGAAATATTATACATCATATAAATAACAAACGTAATATTATTTCACATTACATTAACAGTTCCGGTGAAACGTTAAGGTAATTCACCTATAACCGCAGCGGTCGAAACTACAACTTTTCAAAATGTCATTTGCAAGAATATTCTCGATCGTTGACAAGTTAGTCCCGTTGAACTCGGAACTGTTTCTAACGAAATTTCTGTAAATTTACTCTCTTGTATGTTACTCTTTGTATGAATATAAACTGTTGAATTTAACATTACATTAATTGAGGTGACGACTCAATAGAGCAACATTCTCAAACGTCCGTACAGTACCGTCGTATACAGTTTATAAGTGAACGCAAGTATTCGTTAACTTAACTACCTAATCAGCTGAAGTATAACGACCCCTGAGGTCACGCAATAACTCAATTATGTCAAAAATAGATTATGGTCGTTGCATTAGCCCATGTGCCGGCTCAATTTCTGAGACCTTGATTTTCTGGTCACATGTTTACGGTGCTAATCTAATGAACATCAAAAATATTGGGCGCCGTTCGTTGAAAGGTTGAAAGGACAGCTCAAAAGTGACGATTTGGACTGCGACCTGATAAAATTTATTGAGCTTAAAGTGACGACTTCGACACTGAAAACAAATCACAATATTTGTTATAATGAACAACTTTTGTTTATAATTATTTGAAGTAGCGCTGGTAATTTATTTATTATTAGTTAAAGGAATGAAATGTCATCCTTGATTTCAAGTGACAAGTCCCCTCAAGATAATAAAGTAATTTTTGTTGACTGATCGCACTGTTAAATATGTCAAAAGTCCAGATCGTATTGGAGTAAATAGTTGGATGACAATGCTGTATTAACATTATGATCGCATATTCTAATCTTTAACTGCAGTAATGTCTCATGTTTCAAGAACTGGGTGATGAGCAGACGACACCTGAAAATGAATCCCTCAGCGACCCTAATAACAAATGATAAGAAACACGGTTGGATTATTGTAATCCTTTAACCAGTCGCTTTTTTAATATAACAGTATCAGTATACCGTTCGACTAAAAATATTTGAAACGGACCTACATAGATAACTTGAATATTTAAATAAAAAGTATTTAAGCATTTAATAAGTTCCAAAATTCATTTTCAACGACACAGTTTATTTGGCAACAAAAGGATCCAAATCTCGGCAATGAAAAGCTATCTGGTGGCATTTAACTACGGCGATGGTTGAGCGGATTGCCTTGTCCCCAGGATCACGTGCCTGCACCTCCCGCTGCAGTCCAAGTGGATCCACGTGGGCACGGAGCGCGGCAACGTGCACGTGGTCAACATCGAGACCTTCGCGCTCAGCGGCTACGTCATCAACTGGAACAAAGCCATCGAAGTGTGAGTACTCCTTGTTATATACATCATCATAAATATATTCTCATCATCCATCATAAGTATCCAAGTGTGACGCTTTCAGGTTTCCCCGTGTGCCTTCCCCGTGCTGTTATTTGTAGTACAAAAACTTTTAATACTCCGGAACAACAAATTGTTTAATTTTACAGAGCCCCATAATAAATTTGTACAGAAAAAGATACTATTGTCTTGATACTAGTCAGAAATCTTAAACACAATATTCATTGTTAACAGGTAAATGAAATTTTAAAAAGTTTCTTAATACTTTAAGGAAATGTACATTAAAATTGTGCTTCGTTGCATAGTATTGAATACCAGAAAGACAAAAAAAAAACCGCCGTAATATGAGACCGCCGCACTAGGGTTCCATGGACAGCATAATAGAATGAACCAAGACTTATGAATGGAGAACAAACATATGAAGTTAACATAAATGTCTGCCCCGGCTGGAAATCGACCCCCTAGCTGCCAGACAGGACTACTGTACACTTCCAATAAGCTACGAGGTCTAATAACTTTCCAACTTTCAATCTTGTACGTACATAAAGTCTAGAATCTTATCTTTGAACCTAAGACCTATCCTTCGCCAGGTAAGTAGAGTAACTATCAACTGGCCTACAAAGCAGCAATTACGCTACTAACTGGAATTCATTAAAGTTAAAATATGATTGCGGTTTACTGATTTCCACGATTAGTTTACGCCACTGTAATGTAGTTCACATAATTCTGTTACTGACTCCAGAATACATTTATTCAGTACTGAATAATCTGTAATTTGAGTTTATTACTGTATAACGGCTGTGGCCGAGTATAGTATTATACGCACTATCGTACGGGGCACATCGGACCTTGGGACGTGACAACGGTTCATTACTTGAATAATATATTTCATGTAGAACTGTAATGCTATTATACAAATTATACTTCCCCTGTGTACTCCCGAACTTTATACGCTCATAACACGACCATACCTTTCTATTTTAAGAGATATTTGACTAAATATTTCATGGGTATCATTAGTACCAGCACTGTTACTTTTTTGCCGCAAACGAGCAGACGAGTCACCTGACGGTAAGTAATCGCCGTGGCCCATGCATATTAGCAACCCCATGGATGTCAGCAACGCGTTTCCAGACAAAAAGGAAGCGATGAGCCCGCTTCTTGAAGGACCCTATAGCACTGTGGAAACACTAATGAAGAAAGTTAGGTCCATAGTTTACAAATACGATACAGAAAATTTGCAGATAAAAATAAATTTATGGACTGGCATTCGCCTGTTAACTGGTTGCTCGATTCCATAACTGATAAAAGTTAAGACACTGCTATATTTAAGAGAATGGTACCTAGGTGTGTTTGAAGTAGAAGGAACTCCAATCTTATACATATCCCATGCTCGTAAGGAAACTTTGAAACTCGCTGGACTTTTTACCGCTCAGAATTCGCCAGTTTCAATCCATAGTGGTAGTGTATTTTAATCGCTTGGCATGCTGCCACCGTCCTGCTAAAATTTACCGTGAAATGTTCTATGCGTGTTCCAAAACGCTCAAACCTTTATCACGATTATAAATTCGGTGGTACACGGTTCAACGAACTTTATTAAAAAGGAATTACTGTGTTGATCATTCGACATCATTAACTCGGACTTAGCAGTGAATTTAGTCACATATTCAGTGAAAGTTACAAGTATTTTGGTCAATATTTAGAGGCAACTTCTTGCAGATAGTAAGTATATATCATAAATCAACGCTTCTTCTTCTACATATCCTTAGTCTTTGAAGTCCCTTACGAAGTTTACTTATTATCATAGGCATCCTCTAATTGACGCAACATAGTTCATATCAGTCACGAGTGATGCATATTTGAAGATTCAGAGATTTTTTTATTTACTCGACGACACCACGTGCCGTCTTTTGGAAATTGTGTACTCTTTACTATGTACTGTACAATTACTATATATTGAACCATTAGCCATGGCACAAGCACCGCTGTGCAAGTATTTTTTGTTGCTAATAAGCGTAGTAAGAACATCGATATACATCTGTAAATGGCAGCCGGTAGGGGTCACATTTACCTTTATCTCCGTACAAATCCCCGCACGTCACATTCACTGCCGCACGAATCCTTTTACATGTCTATAATATCCTCATTTTTCCGCAATCTAAAAAGCTTCTCGTTGTCATTTCTGTCAGGGCTGGATTGATGAAATACTCGTAATATGTGCTAATAATTACACAATAACAGGGTTAAATCTGTAAACTGTATATATTATTTTTTGACATTTTAAGACATACATAAGTAAGCTTTGTAATCGAGAAAAAGAACAATATTTGTTTGTCTGTTTATGATTCTGTGCTAGTATCATGCTGATACCAAAAAACAGATTTGGATATTTGGCACAGTTGAGTCCTATTTACGGGCCGCTATCTAGAAACTTTGATTCTGGGAATAAATTTGTTCCCGCGTGATAAGAGATATAGTAAAGCTTAGTAAGTAATCCACAGCTACCTATGGATGTTACTGAAAAGTCGGCTTCTACAAACGGCAACAACAAGTCAGGTTGAATACGTTTACTCTTCGATTTTATTCTCATTAGTTTCGCATTGAAATTAAACGATGCTTGAAATATACAAAAATTATGTGTGAGTCTAATTCGACAAAGAAGCTTCTAAGCTCGGTACTCTCTTCAGAATTTCAAGAGAGTGAAGGTAGCTCAATAGCTACGAGCAATGCTCCTTTACTCACACACATGTTCAACACCCGCCGTTTACTTTTACCGTTATTTAAATGTTGTTAGACATTATATAAATGCCATTAAACAAACGCTGGGATTTATCCAAAATATATTTTCTTAATTTAATAATCCTTAAAATACAAAGTTTTCATATCAGGATATAATAATATTTAACGGCCACAGGCGGCGCTCAACGGAACGTGTTTCCGCGCGGTTTCATTGTCACCTCAAATAAAATGGGAGAAATAAAGTTTATTAATTCCATACTATATCTGTATAATCAACCACAGATTATCCTGTATGTAAAATAAGGTTTTTTTTGTATTTATTACATCAACTCGGTATTTACTCGTATTTTTATGTACAATACATATAATATACGAATATTTTATTCCTCCTCTAATAATTCCCCTCGCTTTAGTTCGCGTAAGTTGTACCTAGTACCGTAACTCGAAGAATTGTAACAGCTGTCAAAGGAGCAGTGAACCCATCTGATGGGAAGTGGTCACCGTCACCAATTGGTGAACTAATGGGTGAACAAGTGGATAAGTTACTCTACAACTATGTACACAGAATATAAAATAAAGTTACGATTTTAAAGCACTTTTTTCCAAAACTTATTATTTTAATTAAATCGAACAATCGAAATATTGTTTGGATTTGGTTACTAATTTTATTATGGATATCCGACCAAGGATATTTTACAGGTTTATCGAATTTTCTGCTTTAAAATTGTAACTAGTAATAGTATAGAAAATGTACGACTACAAGACAACCTACGTTAATTCGATCAACCACAGAAATAATATTACAACACTCAAATTTTACTGTGTGCCGCCAGTAACACCGAAGGCATTGCCGATGCGTTGCGGGCGAGGAAGAATGCTTCCTATCCTCAACCTAATCTACCGACATTGTATCAATTTCCGAATATGGAAATTAAAGAGTTACAAACAAAAATCAGTCATATTTTCAATCCAATATTTTTATTTTTAAATTTCACTTGAAACAAACCCTCATCCTTCACATACGATTTCAATCAATCAAATTATGATGTATATGCTGGTAGCTTGCGGAAAAATTCCAAATTATGTATGTATGTATCTACAACCCCTATGCAAATATAGTAGTAAGTGTTCAATAAACGTGACTATGTATTCGGTTTTCACGACAGTTTATATGATTTTCTTAAGTCTTTAATACCTTTACATTGTATCCTACGCTTGTAATATTCGGCTCTTGGTATCAGAAGTGGTCGTAAAATTTTATAAGGCGTGCTTTGTTGAGCGGGCGGCGACTGCGAACCCTGCTTTAAGAGCGATTAAATCTCAGCCTACATAGCATCATATTATAGTTTAATATAGGTTACGAGATAAACACATCTTATCTTTTAAAATATCGTATACAGTGTTAACTATTAACAGGAACATTACAATTTACCAGTGGCTTACATTGACCAGTTAAGATTGATATGATAAATGGGGAAATAATTGATTACATTGTATCTATGTATAGTGAAATGTCTCAGTACCGTAAAGGTGCGTCAAGTTATAACTATGATGTATCGAACACCGTTATAATATGTATCTTCTTAATATTATATACCTTTAATTTTGTTCGTGTATATCACTGAAGTCCTTTTAAACGGTTGAATAAAATTTGAAGAATTTTGAGTGTATTGGACAATGGTTTAGCAATTCGGTCCGATAGATCTTTTTAATGTTTCAGCGTGGCACATTACCGAATGCGCTACTGTACATATACAATGTTTTATGTGTTATCTACTTGTTATATCTTTAGGGATATAATGGTCAAACTCAGGGTGGCTTATTACTTTTTTATTATAAGTTTTTACAGTTTTTACACATTGCCGTTACAAAAACTAGTTTTTTCCGGATACAGATCATAGACGACACAAAACATACACAGACAAAAAAAAAC
>DWJN01003256.1:0-13876 GCA_018248895.1 Carystus phorcus | reverse complement strand
CTTTATCGTTTAGGTTAATTATTAACCGCTCACTTGATAAACCGGTAAATGAAAGAGCGATATATTTACCGGAAAAAAATCAGAATTAACCGGTTTTTGTAAACCGGTTCCGAGCCCTGGTCACAGCAACGCGTGGCCGGGTATGTTAGGTTATATTGTTGCAGAACAACGTCTGCTGGGTCAAGTAGTAATTACTATAAATTTCATTTAGGTAATGTCTTTTTAGGCGTCTTTGTTTGATTCTGATATTTAATGTTTATTGTTCTTGTACTATGTTTTAAGATTATTATTCAAATGATCACGTAAACAAAAGTGGCACTATTTCAGTTTCCTTAACCAGTTTTCATGAATGATTGTTTTGCATGTTCGTTTCCTATGAATATTCATCGAATGCGTTTGGCGTGTATCCAGCTGTCGTTTGGCCAGGCTCTGCAAGCTTGCTGGCGAAGTTTTTATTTATAACTACCTCTCTTCTTAGTCGGTCTTTACAAGTGGATATCTTGTTTGAAGAATTTTGTTTATAATTAACAATAAATGTTATGGACAATGCTTTTTAACGGGCATATTACGATCTTATTATGAACAAAAGAAAATGATATTGTGTAACAAACCATAAAGGCATTTTTGCGTCGTTTTACGAAGTAGCATTATATTACAGTCAAAATATAAATAATCTATTTTCTCTTTTCGTTGAATTGAACTGAAACTATAACCTCTTTGATTATTTTAAGATTTTTGACTTTGTGGTCGTTTTAATCACGATATATTAAGGTCTTTTACTGAACTACCGAGGTAGTCTCTTTCTAAAATCAACCATGAAAGGTTTTAAATGTATTTCGATTGAAGTTCGGAAAAGGATATATAATGTGACTTCTTGACTTCTTTTTAGGCCATCACTGAGTAAGTTTTACATACAGTCTATTAGAGACTTCGCTCTTTACCATCAGACTAATCTGTTAATTTTACGGTTATCTTTCTTTATATAATTCTTATATAATAATTCTTCTATGTCACTGAACACATTGAACATTAATTATGAAGTTTCTTAAAACGCTAATATAAATAGAAGTTACATGAAATATTCGAAAGTATGTAACACTTTGGTGATACAGATAAAGTATGAATGAAAAAAAGTTAAAGCATTTGTCACTTTTTGAAGGTAAATTTTGCTAAAACCTAATCACCTTATTTTAAAATTTCAGTGATAATGTAAACTCAACCACAGTCAGTTTATTTGAAAACATGTGCAAAGCGTAGCTAGTTGTTACAGAAATAGAATTTCTTCTCATCTCATAAAATAAAAATGACCGTTATAATATTATTACACGAATGCTATTCAACGTCTCGTAAAACGATTTTATTGTACAGTACTAAATATAATATTTAACTACAATTGTGCCAGTTTTATTTTTATTAACTTAGGTATTTATGTATTTTAATCGGACGCTAAGTTTATGAATAGTACATTACCCCAGTTACTTTACAGTTACAAAGGCTTGTGATATCCAGGAGTTTAAATAGGTCCAGGAGTTTAAAATCGATACCAGTTTTTTCCAGAGTGCCATACATAATTATGTCTTTCTTGCCTTTCTTCTCTTTTCTTTCTTGTCCGTCAAGGCATCATGCCCTCGCTGTTGCTGATGTCCATGGACGACGATGATCACTTACTTTCAGGTGGCATATCTGCCCGTTGGTCGCCTAGTTACATAAAAAATATTAAAATACTTCCAAACAAAAAAACATAAATAAGTGTATGTAGAAACTAAGAAAATATTAATATTAAATGTATTATTTCACAGGTAATAAGCTGGTATGTGACTGCCGACTTTCATGGCTGCATAAACTTCGCAACGAAACACGAAGCAAGCGAGTCAGAGCCTCACTTGATCGACTCAATTGTATAATGGATAACAAACTTAAATCTTACCTTGGTAATATTAAAGTCCAAAAAATTACTGATCCATCCCTCAAATCTCCTTATAAAAAGGATGATAAGAACTACGATGAGGTAGATGAGGATTTTGAGGATGATAATACTTATGACGATACTATGCAAGATCAGGAAACAGATATAGATATATCTAAGGTCGAATATAAGAGGAAACTTTTGGAAATCCCTACTGCGATGTTGCCTTGTCCAAGTAAATTGAGTTATGAGGCTTCTTATTCTCCGCCTACACAAGATGAAGTCAAATACTATAAGACCTCTTCTAGTCTAAAATACATTCCAAATGTTAGCTTAATAACTTTCTTAAGTGTAATGAAGATGCTGCAGCAATAATGTTCTTTGATATGATAGTGAACGATAATGAAGTCTTAATTTTACTTTATGCTGTACCTATAGAGATGAAGTGTTGGCTGTACATATATTCTTTATTATCACTTATATATTAATTTACATGAACATTCAATTGCATAATGTAAAGCAAAAATTCTTATTATAAAAACAATTTTGTTAAAATATTTCTATTGTACGTCTTATAAAATTTAATCAGGGTCTTCATAGTAGTTTTCTATACGCTTTTTAATGTTTCCTGTTGCAATAGTGAAAATTATTATAAAATAATTAGTCTGTTACGATCTGGGGCCCAAAATTGTATAGTTTTTTATTTGGTAAAGATTATCTAATTCACCATCATAATAAGAATTCTTAAATGTAAATATATGTATGAGTATGTATGTTTAAACATTAGTTTACCGTAATATAGCTGCAACGTTTTAAAATGTTTAAATATCTTAATGTAACAATTTACAAAATAAGGCAATCACCTAGAAGCACCTATTTTCGCGATACAATCTTTTAAATTACATGCATGGGAGTGCTCTAAACGTAAGAGGTTACTTCATTTAAATTTAAATTTAGGATTTAAATGTAAATAAAAAGGTTAGATGTTTATTATAATTAAAGATTAGAAACTTCAATGTTTGATCGAAGACTGTATAGTAATTAGAATTTGAATTGTATTTTATAATTTATTCACACTCTTTATTGTTATAACAAGAGTAATTGTGGACTTTGTCTCAATAATGGTGACCAAAGATCATGTAACAATAGGCAGCTTGTTGTTAATCTATTGGGTTAAAGAATACAATATGATTTCCAATTGAGTAAGGCTAGCAATAATTATATTAATTGGTCCATTCTCATTGTTGTGGTTTTACATTACCATTGATATTTCAAAATAATTAAAATTATCTTTATTATGTTTTCAAAATACATAACGTTCACCTATTTCAACTTTACGAAAGTTCATTTCATCACCATCCTTAAAAAAATGTTTAGCAACTTTGGACAAAATTATGTACATTTTAGTAACCGTATGAGATTATGAAATTATGGAATTGCTTCTGTTTTCTACTTACGATTTATATTCGTTTTTCTAAAGGGAAATCGTAAAATTTTATTCAAGTTTTGAAACATACAAATTCGAGTTAAATATCGCTAACATAATAATATAATAAATCTTGTAAACCTTTTAATACACTTATTCCAAAGATGCTTGTGATACGTTTAGTTTATTGAGTAATTTAATCTAAGAGTTGCATTTCTAATTGTATATAGATTTCCTCAATAATTATTTTTATAGTTTTAGCAATAATCAATCAATATGTTGTAAGTAGTTATCTCCTTATTTTATGTGTGAACAATAAATTGATACTTTTGCATTCTTTGTTTATTTTTATTGTTTATAATCTAATAATAAAAACAAGAACGAAATTAGGTTCCATATGATTAAACATGATGTAAAATGTGTCTTTCACTATTCCTAACGAAGTATGGAGCTTACTCAGTGGAAGTGGAAACAAAGACAAACTCATTAACGTAGTGACACTTATCATACAGAGATGACAGTGATTAACCTGAATAAAGTTTCTCGTTGTTAAGAGATGATTTCGTAGCGAAGCTTTACCATCAGCTTTAGAAAATATCTATCAATTTACTTTTGGTATTGGTCATTAATCTGGTCGGCCTAGAAGGACAACAATGCGGGTATGCGACAAGGATGTATATTGTCCCCGGTATTGTTTACTCTAGATAGCTGTGGCGTAGTGGACAATCCAGACAGATGATTGATTTCACATATATATTAGGACAATGACGATAGCAAAAACATTTTTATCGACTCTCGTCAAGAATTATAAAAGATTTAACTGTGTACTGTTAACGCAACTAAAATACACAGGACAATTTAAATATCCCTGCTATGTAGGTGGTATTCTTCATATCAAACTATGTTAATTCCACAAAAGTCATTAGAAACACCAACAACCCCATAACAAACTCTTATCTATCGTCTTACATCGATGCCAAAGTTAAAAATCTGGGCTAAAATAATTATAATTATTATGATTTTACTCATCTAAAAGAATATGGTCTTAGGAGAATGAATACGAAACTTTGCTTTAGTTATCTTTTATTACATAAAATTAGTAAATCAGTAAAAAGATCAATAAAAATAATAATTATTAAAAATTGACGTCTTCCTAGTGTTTTAATTGTACTTCTTTTTAACGTCATAGGTTTGTATTTTTGTTATGCTAACACTTTCTACTTATATGTCGATTTATACACTTCTAGGTATAGGAAACAAACTGAAAAAAAAACCGATAGTAAGTGTTTATCGCTGCTGTCGAAAATTTGCTGTTGATCGTACCAAATTGACAATTCTTCAGGTTTTCTTAAGCTTGTAGTATAATTTGGTCCACATGCTACGTAAAGTTTACGTTGTGTTCAAAAACTTTCTACATCATTTACAATGACATACTAAATGTAACATTTACAATGACATAAAAAAATATTATTTTAGATGCCAAATTTCAACTTCATAGGTTGTTTTGAGTTTTGACTGAACGTAATGTTATAATATTATTTTTATAAGATTCATTTGCACTGATAAGTACGAATTACGTAGATTGATGAAAAAATCTTTCTTTTACAATTTGAAAAGGAGTTCAAACAGTTCAAAGTTCATAATATTTCAAACAGAGGAACAAAGTAAATAGAATAATTTCCACCAATTTCCCTTTAATCTCCTTTTGGAGATAGAAATAAACTTGTAATTAACACAACAAAGGAGGGAAAATTTTGTTTAGTATCAATCTTTCTTAAAACAACAATTGAGTGTTTACTTGCAAGTCAGAGGCCGGGTAATAATTTATAAAGACTTATTTACACATGAACAGTCTCGAACAATTATAATTAACAAAATTATTTTGGGCCAACGATTAAGACTAATTTGAAGCTGCCTTTAAGAACTGTGGTCATCTGGTTGTATAACTTAAAATGGAAATGTCGAAATCCAGCTATGTGTAATTTTAGAGCTGAAATTTTGCCACCATCGACAAAGCCCAACCACTTGCGTCAATCCTAAGAGATCGCTCGAGTTAAGCCTGCCATCGTGGCCAATAGGTGGATGGGTGATCACTAGTGACACATAATTTCTATAGCGCTTTCTTGCTTCATGGCTGAAGGTCTAAAAAATAATATGCTTCTGGTTTCTATACTTCGATAAAAGAGTAACACTCGCTATACTCGTATCGAGTAGGTATAGGTTCTCACTCGTCAGTTGACTTTTAAAGATGGCAACCGTGCCATCTGATATCACGCTAGCCCATGGACAATACCAACATCAACGCCATCACGCATTCGTTGACGGTGAAGAAAGAAGAGAGAAAAAAGAAAAAGTACTTTCTCTCAAGCACTCAGCCGGAACACAACGAATCGTTTGGAGACTGAATCAAGCTGATACCAACCTCTTTGGTATCTAACCAGACGCGCTTCACGGAAAGGTATAAAAATATAAATGACGTCATAAAAATATTGTTCATATCTGTAGTATATGTGTAGATTACTCTATCGTCTCCTATACACACTTTAATAAAAAAACACATAGAAGTAAAAGTGATGGATGCCCATCTCTGTGAATATAGTGAACTGTGCAGATGTAGGATGAATTAACTGTAAGACGAAGCGCGGGAAGAGATTGTGATATATGATGCAGAGGTGAGAAAAGTAATTAAAGTGTATGATAGGAGCCGATAATTTAATTGTTATAATGTTAAAAGTATGGTACAATACTTACGTGAAGTCTTGATGGTATCAAACAGGATGACTTCTATTACCTTTACGACCCTGGTCTATAGATATGGTATTGACGGCAGAGCAGACCCAGATGCGGACCCATTCTCTGCCGCCAGAAAATAGATATTACACAAAAATATAATACCATTTAATTTATTCCATTCCATCAAGCAGTTACGATAAAATAAAAGGGCTTTCAATTTCCTGATTTACGGACAAAATAAATACACCATCTGTTGCCGGTTGGTTTGTGGTGAGCTGAATTTTTAATCAAAAATATTTTAATTGGGGAGGTTGAATAATTCATTTTTTTTTGTTGTTTTATAAGATAATAACAATAAATGAGCTTATTTTGGTTATAATTGGCGCGTTTGAAAACAGATTCTAGTATATTTTTGTTGTATGACGGATGTGGTGGTTCGAGCCGATGTAAGGCATAATTTATTCGTCAATCTTGTTTGCTGTTATTTTTAATACTTGTCACTGTCAATTGGAACTAAAATAATAAAGATACCACAGTCCCAAAGTACTAGATTTTTTAATACATAGCAAAATAAAAAATAAAATAGAATATAACGAAGTGTTATTTTAAATACAAAAGTACTTTTTTACCAAAATATCCGTAAGCACATATTTTTAAAACCAAATATAATTTTCAGAATTCTTTCCCTGATTAAAATGGCCATTTCAATTTCAAACATCTTTTATCATAATCATCAAGAATCCGTACTTTACTTTAATAGTTTGTGTATAACATATATTATGTACGAGGTTATGAGAATACTTAGAATTTACGGAATTTCGTCTCAAGTGCTCTATAACTATTTGGAGCGGAGCCAATTAGGAGAAAATTAAGTCCAACTGTTGACCTTCAAAAGGGCTGAAAGGAAATGTAGGTCCACATTTCAAGAAGCGGAAGATACTTATAACGTTTTTATATCCTAAAAATACAATTTATCCTGGTATTCGACATTTTGCAAGAAATATAGTAAGTTAATTATTACGAACAAGAATCATTTAGGTCCGTAACTTATTAGTGCAATGACAATACTATCTCTAAGATACTTTTCTCTATGTGAACATTTACATATTTGTCAGAAACTAACGAGTAATACCAATATATAAATGACTTAAAAGAAATACAGCAGCAAGACCAAGGACAACTGTTCAGTTCGAATTCTCCAAAAGAACTGCCTCAGCTTAAGTAACGCCTTCCCGTCTCAGCTCAATCCGAAACTTACTCGTCGATTACAACAGCGCAATTTTGATAACACATTTCAATCCAATGCAGACACACTCGTAAATTAAAGTAAATAAGTTAAAATTGCTATTGCCTTCAACCCATTAATGGTCCATTACTGAGCACGGGTCTCTCCTCAGCACTGAGGAAGTGTAGAGTATACTCCACCACGCTGCTCCAATGCGGATTGGTGGAGGGGTAAGTGGCCAACCCAAGTGTCGAATAAAATTGCTAAAAAATATTATTAATGCTTTAAAAATAAACATAATAGAGTAGAAATCATGCTTAACTATTGTTATTAATAATGTTTATCGACTTTGATTCCCGTAACATGAACTACTTATCCGTCGACATTTTATACGGGGAACTATATATTTTTGGAATAAAATATAACTAATTCTTTTGTTAGTGTGTGTCCTATATTTATCTATAGTTTATTCATATCTTAATTTTTTATGTCTAATTTTTTTATTGCTTTTTTAACATGTTTACCATATACGAACCACATTCAATGTTTTCTCACCCCCCGAAGGTTGACTAGGTGAGAATGCTTTTGGCATTAGGTCCGCCTTTGTAACTACTCATTTTTAAGGGTCAAAAAATTAAATAAATATACACTGAAGTCCTACCAAACGGTTGTATTGATTGCGATAATTTTTTGTACAAGTTTAAGTAGATTCGTGTACAGTTAGCTTTACAATTCGAACACATAGAAAATGTTTATGTTGCAAAATAATATCCGCCGAATTCACTACTTATACATAAATATTAGCATTGCACAATATTTTCCACGTCCTGCACGTAACATATTGCATGCAAAATGAGTCCTTAAAAGCCGTGTTTTGTTTCTTTTAAAACTTTAACCCTCCATTTTCACTTGAACGATCACTTTGGTCTCACTACACGTGACTAATAAGGGCGGGTGGTTAATAAGGCGATAGAAAAAGCGATAAAAAAATGTCATGCCTCAAATGGCTCTTAAGAACGACTTTTGTTGAAAAGTTATTCATCAAGTAGGTGTAGGACTTAACTCCTATGTTATTAAAGTCTATTATTATCTTTATACTGGTTTACGACATCAGCACTATTCAGGAAGTTATGATCTTTCTTGTTATTGGTTCTTCAACACTGTTATTGATTTTAGTGAAGAATTCGTCTGATCTTTTCGTTCTTCAATCATCAATCATTAAGTGCCTTGGGTCGTGGGTTCCATTGTTGTCCTCATTTTTGAGGGTCATAAGCGATTCATGACTTTGTCTCTAATGATATAACGCCATAATTTCCAGTATTCAGCTGCGTGCTTCTTATATTATTGACTAGCAGACCCGGAAAAATCCGGTTCGCCTTACAGTCAATGAACGACTGACATAATTTCTTTATTTTTTTTAACCTATTTAAATAAAAATACTTTGAATGTTAAATAAAGCCCATCATAATATAAGCCTGAAAGCTGCATTAAAATCGGATAAGCCGTTCCTGAGATTAGCGTGCACAAACATACAGACAAACAGACAAAATGAAAAAACATGTTTTGGGTTCTCTTGTGTATATAAAGGTTCCTCCATTACACATTTTTAAACATATTTGCCATATACAGACTGTATCTGTTAGTTTTATTATATGTATACATAAACTGATGTTGAGGGCAGTTGAAGACAAGGCATATTGGAAAAAGTTTTATCCCAGTGCATTGAGAGAAGATCAGATCGATGGAATTACATGCGCTATGATGCCTATCTTCAACCCAGGAATGGCCCACTACTGAGCACGGGTCTCTCCTCAACACTGAGGAGGTCTAGAGCCTACTCCACGCTGCTCCAGTGCGGATTGGAGGAGGGGTTAGTTGCCAACCCAAGTGTAGCATGTTTTCAAACCGCCCGAAGGCCTCCGACATGGCTTGACGACAGCTATGTTCATAGCAACCGGGACTGATGGCTTAACGTGCCCTCCGAAGCACAGAAACGCTCGAGAAATTTTTGCCACTAGCGGTCACTCATCCAAGTACCGTCCGCGCCCGCAGTTGCTTAACTCTGTCGATCGCATTGGATCGACGCGAGCCGCCGGGCTATGAGCGCTTCAAATTGCCATGATGACTGCCCTAAATATAAATTAGTGGATGTATGAGTTGAATGTTCGAAGGCTTTTCCTTTTGATTTGTTCTTTGGTGTAACAACAATGCCCATATAATAGACTAGTGGCCGCCCGCAACTCCGTCCGCGTGGAAGTGGTGGTGAGCATTTCCCTTCACTACTCTGCTCCTATTGATTGTAGCGTGATGAAAAGTATACTATAACCAGCCCAGGATAATTGTACCAAGTTTCGTTAAAATCAATGCAATGAAACATTATTTCGGAGTTACCAACAGATATTTGAACACGGAAATCCAAAAATGAAACCGTGTTTCATTACGCGTTTCATCAATTACAAGAAGGTTAATCCGAGAAAAGGTTCGGAAGGTTGCGGCTTCGGAGTTACAAGAGTATGTGAGTATCGAATTTATATCGGTTTCTGATCAATATACGAACAAAGGAATTGTTTACCGTTATGTACATTTTAAGAACTTTTTGTTTGGTTGACCAACGGGCTGAACTATTGATGTCAAATAGTAATATCATATCAGGAATACCAAAAGAGTCACAACACGCAACGTGAGCCAAAAAGACACTAAAATATTTTAAGCTACAGAGAAGCACAAAAGCATTTCTGAAGGTCTAATGTTCTCTCGTCTTTGATTTAAAATAAACTCAGATCCAGATCTCATTTCTCTTCTACATTTAAGTATTTCATGACATTTTTTACTTAACTAACCGACAAAATAGAAGACAAGTCACATTATGTACATTACGATTAATCGTGTTACGGCTGAATCAGGCAGGAGGTTGGTAGCATAAAGAAGGCTTTATGGAAAGACTAATAACTTCGTATCACCTTGGAACATTTATTCCTTGTGTAACATTTCTTATTAATACCCAGCTCCTATAAATTGGTCGTAGCCTATAGCCTTCCTTGGTAAATAGGCTATCTAGCACAAACATAATTGTTCAATTCGAATCAGGAGTTGCTGAGATTAGTGCGTTCAACCAAACAAACTTTTGAGCTTTACAGTTTGTATAGAAAATAAGGTGATTTAATAACAATAGCTTTGCCAATACTATTTTCCCACAACAATCCCTGGCAAATCAAATGTCATACATCCTTTTCGTTTGAGTGTCGTTGAATACGAAACATGGGTTTTGCAACTAACAAGCTCCAAAGTTACATTCCGCGCGCGCGAAATATTAAATCCATAGTATTCGCGCTTCGTTACTAACAAAATATCGAGGGTTTTACCAATTCTCGCAATTGAATGTTTTCGCGTTTCATTTTTGCGGCTGAATTCGCGTCCCATTTCTATCAGCGGTTTGGGCGCATCGCTGCTAACTTGATTTCGGGGTTCGAAATAGAAATTCGGACGAGCCGTACAGATTTCCAAATGTATAATACGCGATTTGATTTCTATACAGCGGGAATAAGATTTGTTTTTGACTGACGGTTCGAGTTGGAAAGCAAGTTTCATCATTGGGCGGTTGCGGTTGACCTCACTTCCAGCGTTGAAGTTGTTCAGGAAGTTTGCAAGAACGTTAGTACCAGTGGGTGTGTACTTACGACGTCTCTGTACCACTATATTACTTACCCGGAAATATACGTTGTATGTTAATATAACGCCTCGTCTCTCTATGTCCTATGGGTCTATTTATAAAAACTAAAATATACCTTATCTTGTTATACCATGGCCTCAACCCATTAATGGCCAGTTAGGACGCAAGTATCTCCTCATCACTTGAAGAGACCTAGAAGATACTACATATGCTGCAAAAGTGCGGATTGGGACTGTTAGTGGACAAACAGTCTTGAAAGTTTGTATACCACCAGAAAGTCCCACAGCATCACGATAGCTTAATGTGCCATCGTAAGCACGGAAAAACACAAGTAAGTTTTAACTGACTTGGTAAAAAATTAGAAGGTTTCTAAATTCGTCATGTTTTCTTATTTAGGTTTCTTAATAACTGTTTACTGGGTGTACTAATTTAGTAGATTTATTTCTTATTTCAAAGCTGTGTACTTCTCATATAGTCTGACCGACATCTGACGAGTATTTTCTTAGTTATCCCTGACTTACTGTACTAGCTGCGTATGACTTCGGAATCGGAATATTTAAGACGTTGTTTAATTGAAGTCGGAGTTACATTGACGCGGGCCACAGGGCTATGATCGTTTCATCGCACCCGTGATTTTTATTGCATAGACGAATAAGGAATGAAACGAAATACAAATCAAAGTTACTATTAACATGACGATGCCAATGAAAGTAAATGAGAATAGTTTCAGAGTTTTTGACGAAAATTCCGGATTGCCATGTCGTGGTGTGATAATGAGGGAAAAAATGATGAATTTACTTGTGTGTTCTCATGTGGGTGTTTATCCTTGTTTTACTATTTGAGACAACTTTTCAATTGTACTTTTACACAAGGAATCCTAATGTGAAGCTATGTATGTAGTGTTCAATGTTAAGTAATCGTGATTGTATGACTACACTAGATGACCCGTCCAACTTGGTATCGCCTAACAGTCAATGAATGATTGACATTAATTGACTTAACTTCTTTAATTGTTATCCGACTTAATTTAAAAACACTAGATGGTAAGTAAAGCTCATCACAATATAATTCTATAAACTGCATTCAAAACGTTTCTGAGGTTAGCGTGATCAAACATACAAATAAACAAATGAAAACATTGTTTTTGGTTCTCTTGCGTATACAAAGGTCCCCATTATATATTTTTGTGTATGCCATGTACAGATCAGTTAGTTTTATTACATGTATAGAAGAAGAAGATTCCACATCTACGTGCATATTTTTTGCAGTTTATGGAGAAAAAATGCATACATAATTCTAAAAAATTTGATGATCACATAACCTTCAAATAAGGTCCCCTTTACTGTCCTTTGTTTATATTAAATTTAAAACAAGAAAAATACATCTCATTGTCGTTTAAAAGTCATTGTACGACACATTGTCATATCGCTATACATATGAACAAGCTCTTAACGGTTTTAAACAGGAAATAAATGGTTTCGACCTTT
This sequence comes from Carystus phorcus, assembly GCA_018248895.1. Classification (NCBI taxonomy): domain Eukaryota; kingdom Metazoa; phylum Arthropoda; class Insecta; order Lepidoptera; family Hesperiidae; genus Carystus; species Carystus phorcus. The sequence goes on along the minus strand of DWJN01003256.1, from coordinate 1,429 downwards.
CGACCAATTCAAGTCAAATTCAAAGACATTAAACTAATACTATTTTTTTACTTCAGTCCCACGCATTACCGGATCCTCGCAGTATGCATAATTAGTGACGAAGTAATCTTTTATGATGTTGGATATTCAACATTTCATCGCGAAAGGGTATTCACGATCAGCCCATGGATCAAGGTTTCATCCGCCGTGATCTTAAAACAGATATGAAATATAAACAAAGATTGTGTGTCCTCATTTTAGTAAAAATGTAAGTAGAGTAACTTATCTTAGTATAAATAAAGGCTTTTTTATTTTAATCTTATTCACGCGCTCAGTGAAGCGAACACCTTACATAAATTTTCATATAAATAAGCAACGCTTACAAACCCTATTACAGCGAGTTCTTAGAACGGCCGCGAGCAACGTGCAACGAATATTGTCACGGAATAATATGACTTTGTCAAGGGGAACGGACTGTAGGAACTCGTTATAGCTGTGACGTCATTTTAGGAGCTTATAATAGTTCAGAATTAGCCATTCTAATGAATTATTAACACGCTGACATAAATTGTGTACTGATAAGACCCAACAAGCCAATTATACCATCGGTATAAAGACCTCAAAGTATACATTAAAAAAACTTTGAATATTAGTTGCGTACAAAATATATTATACTTGGTCTCCGCATTGATACTATATACATTTTTATAGCGGCAGGTATTCCAGTAGGTAGGTAAAGGTATTTCGGTAGGTATAGGTAGTGCTGGTTTGATTAGATTTAAATACGAAATTGTACACTAATTGATATTGTCTAAGGTTTATTTCACATTGACAATGTCAATGTCTTAATCCTTTTTATAAACACGTCTGTCACATAAATTATAAATACGATTTAGCTTTATGCACTTCTACACGTAAACTTTAAATGTAAAATTCTTACGTACACATATTATTTTAAAAAATAAGCACAAAGTTTTCTCTTCACGTATTAAAATGGTATATATTTTATATGGGAAAATCACATTCTCATTCTTGAAACTCTCATCTACGTTCCACTGCACGTATGGCTTGAAACATACATTAAGTAAACCTGCATTGTAATGCGAACTCGATATACATATGTATCTTTGGAATACGTGGAGAGAAAAAAGTACGACACATCCACACTGCTTATTATATAAATAAACTAGCAGACTCAGCCACGCGTTGCTGTAACTAAGGTTTACATATTCAATTTAGCCGACTAATTACCTTACATCGCCATCTGTTAGAATCTTATGGATTAATCCTTTGTAAGATATTAAACAAATAATTTGAAAAAAAATTATATTGCGACTATAAATTGAGATGTGAACTATCCTTTTTTTTTTCCCAGGGGGAAATCTTCAAAAGATACCCAACGGGTGATGTGGGATTTGTACCCACTAAAACCCCCTCGGTGGCAGTCCGA
>DWJN01003255.1:0-13877 GCA_018248895.1 Carystus phorcus | reverse complement strand
ATTTCGGCCTCGCTGGGAATCGAACCCAGGACCCTTCGAACGGCGGTCCGGCGTGGTGACCATTACGCCACGCGGGTTCTTATAAAAACAAATATCCCTCTGAATACAAAGCCGACTGGTGGGATAAAAGAGTTTAAAGTTGTTTTTTTTATGTATTTACATATCGTGCCACGTGACACTAAGTGATACTAGGTGGTCACTGCCACCCATGGAAACCAGAACCGGTGTCAGCCAAAAAAAAGAAGGAAGAAAATCAGCACGGCATTATTACGTAAATATTTAATTTATCTGTAACAAAAATACATAAAATTGAAGACTGAGAGACATTCATTACTTTACAATGCAGCGACGAATGAATTTGATTCACAGTTTAATTAAGTGAAATGTTCGCTCCTCGATAATGGTATTAACTCTTCAATCGATCAGCTCAGCGAGCAAACACTCGCTCATGGTTCAATAAACTTAATGTATTACAGGTTGACTGAAATTTCCATGTCTATCTATAACTGAAATTTACATCTATTAAGCAGATTGCACTACTGACTCAGTCACTGATAGATAACAGTATGAACGTTAAAAGATGTTTTGCAAAGAAGCGTTAACATATGGCGTAAAGGTATGGATGGACAATTTAAGGGTGTGTTTCTTGGGAGGCAGAAATTTGAATGAGTTGGGGTTTGTACTTGGTGTGTGCCTTGTATGTTGTCCATGGCACCTATATTGTATGCGGTATAACATAAAAATACAATCGCATGCCTCTGTGTTGATTATCAAAACGTGACGCTGACATTGTCATGGGGGCTAAACAAACATAACGGACGGTGATGTTATAAAGGAATACGTGAGCATTGTCGAGTTGGATAACGCTTAGGAATGCAAAACCCATGACACAAGGATTCCTGGTGTCATGTGGTACTCTGAGGTTGTAGCGTTATTTATTTATGTGTAAAATGGGGACTACAACCTTGTATAAAAGAATCAATTTAATTAAAATTTACTATAGACCACTTCCCTCTTGGAAGTTCAATATTTCCAAGTAGTAGTTACAATCAAATTGTAACGAGGTGGAATCAGTAAAGTCTACAACGTGGCGTTCGTTATCTACAATGTCAGCCTGGAAATAAGTGATAAAATATATTTCACTTATAAAACTGCTTTAAATTGTAATCAGTATAGTAACTTAGTAGATAAAACCTGACTTTGAGGTATCTTTGAGAATAACCCTAGCTCATTCAGTTGACTTAACGTCTAACTAACCTAACGACTTCTAACAGGAAGGGTTCAACACCATTGCATTTTCCATTATTCAGCAAAGGACATCGGGAATAGAGGAGATGAGAACCTCTACTCATGAATGGATCGACTCATGAACTTTTCATACGAAGATACACTGGGTTTCCTCCAAGGCTTGCTGAAAGTATTCAGCTGAATAAAAGTAGCGCAAAAGTCTACGATGGTAGACGCTACAACTTAGTAAAAGCCTATTCCTAAAGCCTAACCACACCTTTATACCATAAAACCAATTGGTAGTAAGTAAGCATACAAATTAATAATCCAATTCATTATGTAAATGACCGAAAAAATAATCTCTCAATTTGAATAGTTGACTGTTCCATATGGAATCCTCATAAATAAATATCAGGGATATGTTTGCTCCGTTGAAATGAATTGTTCTCCTATGGGAGTCACTCCTTTCAATCTGTGGTCGAATTAAATTCATTACATGTTAAGGTTTCCAATATTAATATAATCCGAATTATTCGGTATCAATATAATCCGTCATATTTCAAAGAACTGGACGAACATCAGCATAATTAACCAGCCACAATTTTGCGGTTGAGTATATTCAAGTTTCAGACGTATTAACTCATTAAAAGCTTTAAATTCTCAGTAAATAAATATTATATAGTTACGAAATTAATTAATTGCAAAATAATATTATTTACGAGATTACAAATACATTATTATTAGATTGCTATGATCATTATTATGAGATTGTTACATTGCTATGATTAACGATCATACCTTCTGCTTTAATACAATCAAAATTCGCTAAGAAAATAAGTAGGTACATTGAACTTGTTGCCGTTTTGATCCTGGGGAAGAGGTAAATATTTAAGTGAAAATTCTAAATTAATTTTACGCTAAGCGCAGCAACTTGATGGACAGATCTCATTATACGTGCCTCTGCAATAATATTTTACAAAGGAGCCAGCTAACTACAAAGTGCAAAGAGTTTTCTCGCTGAATCTTGATGAAATTGTGCATTCGAAATCGTTTTATTGTACGAACAAATTTGCTCAGCTCAACACTCAAATCTTACTCGTATCTTATATAATCTTTATTGCTTATACCCATAAAACACCAAATAATGTAGGAACATTATGAAATTGAATATCCAGTTACATGTTTCAATAATTATATACTGATTAAAATAAAATGTATTCATATGCGCATCAAATGCATAAACAGGAAATAAATATTTAAAAAAATATTTATTCTGGACTTTGAAACAACCGATAAAAAAGGTGATGTACATATTAATAACGGTAGAATACAAATGAACAATGCAGTTTTAACAATTTAATTAGGTAACAAATTAACAGGGCCAATTGTTTCTTATAACCCTGACGTAGGAATACAGGATCTCACACCGTATTTAAAGACGCTACGAAAAATTACACAGCACTAGCACCGTACTTAGTTATTTAATTTTGAATCACTATCATGTTGTGTGGTTTCATGTACACAGGCGTAGTTTCATTAGTTGCCAGTCCGTGCAGCGAGAGCAAACAGTTGTGCGCACTGCAGGCTTAAACCTCGTCGTGAAATTTACTTGTTTAGTAGGCTCTATGAACCAGGACGTCAAACGCTCATAGCCCGGCGGCTCGCGTCGATCCTATGCGATCGACAGAGTTAAGCAACTGCGGGTGCGGTCGGTACCTGGATGGGTGACCACTAGTGGGAAAAAATTTCTTGAGCGTTTTCCATGCTTCGGAGGGCACGTTAAGCCGTGGGTCACGGTTTCTCTGAAGATAGCAGTCGTCAAGCCATGCCGGAGGTCTTCGGGCGGTTTAAAAAAAACATCTGACAGTTGGGTTGGCCACTACCACTACTACTTACCAATCCGCATTGCAACAGCGTGGTGAAGTATGCTCTAAGCCTCCTAAGTGATGAGGAGGGTCCTGTGCTCAGTAGTGGGCCATTAATGGGTTGAAGGCATGAACTAGGAACGATTTTCACCAAAGCGGAGAAAAGCAAGAAGTATGAAGACGAGGAATATAGTAGGCACGTGGTTTCCATGTAGCTGAGCGGAGATGGTAGGCTTTCTTACGCCCTAGACGGTACATGCCTCATTAGTAAGCGGGTAGCCAAAGACGTGAAGACAATAAAAGACGCTAAACCAGCGCTGTAGTTTGCCGATAGGATAGCGGATAGGAATCCGCTCCGTTCAATTGTATGTTAGCATTGAATGGAGGCCAAGGGATGTGGAAATAACGATATCTGATTGAGTTCTTTTAAAAGATCTCCACTCCGCTTCGCTTCTTTCCGCTTTGATGGTAACTAGCCCTTAGTTCCCCCGTCGAAACGACATACAAAAGCATTTAGTGAAATCTTATAATAAAATAAGATTTCTTTTTTTGAAACAAGTTTTATTAGTTAGCGTAAAAAAAACTATCAAATTAATGTATTACGTACCGCTCATTAAGGCCACCATGATGTCGTCATATATAGTCCGCAATATGGGATTAAAAATGGCAGCACTTACATTACCATGCATTGTCACGAGAAACAAATATGTGTGCCAAATTTCAGCTCATTCTAACACTAGAAAGCAAGTGAAATTTAACTTGCAAGATTTGATTGCGAACAGCTACTAGACAGATAAAGCTAAATAAAACTTTGTAAAAAGAATTACTCGATTTATTAAAGAAATATAGTATAAAAATGAATTCTTTTGCTGCGTTTGATTGAGAGTAAAATTCAGTGCTGCGCGCGCACTGTTATTAATATAACAATAAAACACTTTTTTAAATTTAATTTGGCCTGTGGATGTAAAGATTGCATTTATATAATAAACAATGTGAAAAATTTAATATAAATTTCTTACTGACAACAAATTTAATAACATACTACCGATAGTATATGTATATAGAATTTTAATAGACAAAAATTTGCTATTTTCAAAGTCAAAGTCAAAGCAATTTTTTTCCTTATTTATTTTTTTATTAAATTACAGGTCAGTAAGGCCCTAGCTTGCTTTGTTATATAATTTTACTAGCCTGATTTACATAAAAATTAGGTTTTCAATAAATCTACAGAAAATAATGTACATAATGTCTATTAAAAATTTTTGTGTTTCTTTATTCGGTGCACAAACAAAAAAGATATGTAAGTTTAAAAACTCCTGTCTGAACATATTTTCCAGTGGAAGTACTAAGGTATCAGAATCGAAATGGGAGCGGCTACTAGTAAATAATACAGGTAACGTAACATTCAAAGCAAGATCCTTCAATACTTTATTCAGAAAATGGACGACCTACATAACTCAGGAGTAAAGGTGTTTCAAAAGGTTTCTTTAAGGACTGAACACAATATCATGGAATTTCAAAGAAAATGCTTAGTGAAAAAAAAAATCAAAACGTGTGGGATATATAGACTATTAAGATTTTCTATACAGTTATTCCTCTTATACTAATGCCCTACTTATAAATTTTGTTTTCCAAAAAGAACAAAAATTGCACTCAGATTTAACGAGTTTGAATCAAGAACAAGAAAAATATAATTACTTAAGATATGATTAATGAATTTCTCAGATTATAATGAGCTGCTTTAATCATTATTTCGTTGAAACAAATAAGGAAATAAACCATCTCCGTTATGCATATTGCCAACGAGGAAATGGCATCAGCTCCCTTATGTTCGAGATCGTTGAGTTGTACCGAGAGTTTAATCCCGACAATATTCGTGCGTGGTGTTTTTTGACTAAAAACTGCCTTCATTCAAGATTCTAACATAAAGCATTCTTAAGTGAATTAGATGCCTACCTCTGTGTTCCAATTGCATGATGTAATAGACTTCAAGAGAAGAGTGAATAGGCTTTTTAAGTGTGTTAACCATCTTGGATATCACTGACACTTGCATTAACTTCAAACATTAACATAATCGTTTAAAAAAGGTCTTTCGGTTATAATATCATTATTAGTAGTATGCTTGTCGTGAAACCTATGATGATGTCCTTTGTTGCTGGTATCCACATACCATCAAGTTGTATATTTCCTCATTTGGCAACACCAAACTACCACGTCAAAGCTATGGCTAATTAAGCTTACTATTGTGACCACCGTACCGTGTTCATTCTATGCTTCTTTCTTGATTGGAACACCGTAAGCCTATGTTGTAACGCATATGTTAATTGTTAGTTATAAGCTTATGTCTAACGAATCTGGTAATTTACTATACGTGCCCCAACCGCATCTTTGTCGGTTATTTACATAAAAAATACAAGCTACAGTTAATTTGAGGTACCCAACTTTTCTGTAACTGCGACCTATTTATTTCGTCGCATAGTTCGGAAATAAAATTTCGTTCATTGCAGTTATACAGCCAAGTTTATTGACCTTGGCATCTTTCCCAATCAAAATTGCCACGGTAGCAAATTACACTGCTGGTAGAAAGTACTGCTCAGCTTAATTAGAGGCAGTTAAATCACCCAGCCTCTACAGAGAGCAAAAAAATCTTTCTTTTAACTTAAAGACCAGGGAAGTAATGAAATATCCATCAATTTTAACTTTTTGTGAATAAAATTATTCTTCGTTATTGCTATCTTCATTTAAGTAGATGTATATTGCTTCATTTAAATTTCGGTTAAAGGGTTGAATTAACATTTTTAGGGCTATTTCTTCGTAAATTCCAGTGTAATGAAAATGAGTTGTAACAAAAAATATATTTAACAGCTACTATCTCAGCGACTTTTTTTAACTAAGACACCAAGAGTCTAATTATATTGTGTGAAGACATCATATTAGTCTCATTGTGAAGTGATAAACCTTATGATCTGAACGTTGGTTGAATCCTGCACGTATCCTTAACTAACTTAACTTAAGTAATGGGCGTATTAGAAACTAATTATTACTCGTCTCAGGGTAAGCAAACGTAAGAGAACGTACAAATCTATTTTGAAGCTTTAAACAATTTATAATCGGGACGAAATGAACCGTTGTTTAACAAAAAAAGGGTTTTACATTTATGCAAAAAAACCATACATGTTTTTTAGTAAATAGCAGGCACAACGGCCAAACCAGCCACATCATAGTAATTGGTTCCTATGATGTGGCTGGTTTATTACCTATTATTATCCTATTCCTATTATCTCCCAATGACATCAGCAAAACTAACGTCACCCATGTTACAAGCCAAGAAAGAATTGAAAAAACTACTACTGGCACTTAAGTCTCCACGAGCACATCACGAGCCGTTTGAAGGCTGACACAGCCAAGTAGGTGGTAGGTACATAGGCGGACGAACTAGTATAATCCTTACACGAAGCCCTAAAACCAAGCATGAGACACCTTAGACTTATGACACCCTGGTATATCAGATTGAAGTTTATGTATAAGGTCCATCAATACGTCAAAAAAAGACTTATAAAACAAGTGGCAAACACAGTCCAAAAGCATCGACCGTAACTCCTGACTAGGGCATACGCACTGTTTATAAATCGATGTAGCTATTTTAATACATTTTTATGCTGGTATAACAATCGAACCGCGTGGCCACAATTTGCGCCTTTTAACGTAAAAGTTAGTCAGTCGCAAACTATGATAGCGTTTAATTATACATTAAAGTCTAGTAGCACTGCAAGTGGACTATCGTTTAAAAGGACCCACTGACCGCCATCCTAACAGCACGAATAGAGCCCTTTATCTCCATGAAACATATCCTTATTCTACCAAGTAGCCAAAGTATATATAACATTTTTGCTGTTTCATTAATTTATATTATTTTCAAAGCTCATTTGGTAATTATTCTTAAGAAATTCAGACACCGTTAATTGGGAAAGGGGAAGGACGAAGACAAATTATTTGATGTGACAAAGACGAATGGGCCGGATAACATCATTTCATTATGGTCATCCGTTGCAAGGATACTTAGGGAAATTTTTTCAGTTTCCTTGGAAATGTAATGATAACATGTACATATTGTTTAAACACTGACTGATATTACCATGCTTATTTATAGACAACTACCTGTAACCGGCTTTCATTGCTATGCACATTAAAAACATCTACTTTAAAGTCTTTAAAGAAATTCAGCATATATGTATTTGTTTATTTTGTTTATTTATTTGAGTGCTTTTGAGAGTTTATTGGAGTGCTTTTGAGTGTGTGTGGAGTGTTTTGGAGAGTTTATTGAGTTTATTGGATATATACGGGTAGATCTAGTTCGATCGATCAGAAAAATATCATCATTTTTGACTACAACTCATCAACCATGTGTCCGATCGATATGAATTTGGTGTCAAAACTTTTTTCAGAGAATTCTAGACAAAGTTACTACAGAGATCAGTGCTCATGTCCTGCCATTTCAGAGTCCATAAAGGATAAATAAACAAACAAATATGGATTTTTATCTTTATAGATAATCTACAATAGACTACGTATATTTAAAATAAAGTTTGTCTAACTTTATTCTTCATGTAGATAGATAAATTATTAAAATTTAATGTAAGAATTTTCAGTTTTGTATGTATATTTAGCAAATAAAATGATAACAACTTAAATTTAAAGAGATTTGAACACAAATTAACTGAATAAGAAGAGTTAATTTGCATTCATTGCTATATAACATATTCCCATTACGTAATCCTGAAGCAATATGCAAATACTTTCCTCGTAACCTACTTTTAACCGCTAGTTACGTATTACACTAATACGGTAATGAATACTTCGGGAACGTTCTGTTTTTAGTGTTCCGTACATTTGATGAAAACACGGAACTCTCATTCAATGAAAATTTCCTATTAGTTTTATAAACTTTCAGTTTATAAAGACAACCAAGTAAGCAATTTATTTAAATAAAAAGACAGCTTCGATATATTTTTAGCTGTTACTAAAAACAGTTAATGTTTTGTCCTGAATTTTTTAATCAAATAATATAGATATTAATTTAATAGAACAGTATATGTATATACTATACTTTTAACGATTTGGTATTGAAACTACTGTTCAAACTGACAGATATTAAGACATACATGACACGTGATGTCGCGATATTTACGTTATTAATTATTTTACAAATTTTATTACTGTGTTAGGTAGCAAGTAAAAGCAAGTAAAAGGCATTGCATTCAAAATTTAAAAACGGATGAAAGTTGCAGAAAAATATGCAATTATAAAAAAAAACCGAACTTTATTCCAAGTACAATCGGTTTTTGTTAATAGTTCTTTTTTGTAAGAAGTGAGAATTATTTTATAGCTAAGAACTACCATTCCATTGATTGCGTTTGAGTCTAAAGTAGCTATTAATAGCTAATAAAAAAGTCTTCGAATCAATATAAATAAGATGTACTTAAAGAAACATAGATACCCGACACATTCCGTAAATAGGCTATAATATTAAAAGGAAGTTTTGTGGTTGAATAGCGCCTTTACTTAAACTGGAATAGGCAGTTTTGTATTTTAAGAGACCCGGAACGTAAGGACCCTTTGGATCAAGGACTCCAACTTGTGGCCTTTTTATGTCCCCAATTCCAAGGATTACGTTATCACTAACCGTTAAGATTCCTCCATCTCTATTAAATCGTTGAATAAATTTTATTCCATATTTATGAAATTATACTTCTCGTATTTTAAGAATAGTGACATCAATTTTGAATAAAGTGAATTTTGAGTGTTAAAAATTGTCGATAAACTAATAAACGAGACCCTTTTGGCTACTTAAGAGGTCATTATCACCCATAATCCATAAAACATCCGTAAGACTGAAGTTATGATGGATGACTTGCCCGAAACGATGGAAGCAGGGCAACCACTTATCATTAGCTCCACGAACTGCAAACGAATGCACGAATTTGTTATCCAAGCAATTAAAAATCGATCATCCACGATTAGATGGCACTAAGTCTACTAGTCTAGGCTCAGTCGCCTCTTAGAAGTGATGCTGATGCCCTAGCATCGTCAGGTTTCTCATGAGCATTAAAGTTTTTTGTTATAAAGGTAAATAATACTAAAGAATATTACGTGATAATATTACAATAAATATATTGATTTTTATTGTCAATCTTATAAAGCAATATGTCGAAAACACGCTTTAAATATTTATGATTATTACCAAATGATTCAGCTCATAAAAGTAGTTTCCACAAATCAAATACAAATTCTTCACATATCTACATTTAAATGTGCACTTAAATCACGTTTATTATGCTCCCACCCCATTTTCTATTGCATCCGATTTAAAAGGAAATAGAAGCCAAGCACGAAGGGAGATAACATTCAAATAAATATTGACATCTTGACAAATGCTATATATAATGTAACACCAACTATGAATTCATATAAAAAATTAAAATTTAATATTACACTGATATATTTAATATTATAGTAGAGTGAAATAGCTAATAGTATTCAAATTATAGCTGAATATTTGTTTTTATAGAATTTTAATTTTACCGTCTTAGTTTTCCCCTGAAATGGCATCTCCAATAGGATATTTTTATCATTACATGGTTTTAGCACATGGATAGGCCACAAATATAAATAAATATCATTTTATTTTATATTTTTCAACAGTATTGCAATATGACAAGTCAGTGAACACCTATGTATATAGCTATCAGTTTGCGATGAACGATTGGATGCCTCGATTTATCGCATCGCCAGGAGATTTACGAGATCCATGGAAAAGTAATCATTGTGAATTCTGCCGCGTGACAAGGGAATCCGTTATGATCTTTTATTTATTTTAGAAGGTACCCCATACTTGACAATAAATGGATTTTTATTGCTACTTTTTAAGTGATTTCTCATCGACCAATACACTGAGAGGATCACTGATTTCTGACAATGCTTATTTGTTGGGTATTAAGTCCGTTCATTGTAATTAATTGTTGGAAATATTAATTAAAAATTACTGAGAGGATTTTTGCTTAATATGCACGATGCTAGTTTCTAAAAAGGTACCTAATCTGGTATGCTAGCGAAGTGCGTATTGCCTGACTTCATACATCTTTGAGAAAGTTATTAGTACCTAACCCAATTTAAGGCTCCATATAACTTTTTCCTTCACCGAGACAAAAAATGTTTACTTACGATTCCAACTCGAGTTATGCCTTAATCATATCCTTATCTGCGGTGTTACTCACCGCTTATAATGTAAATACATTGTATTTTTATCCTTGTTATAAAATATTTGACTGAATGCATCCTCGCTATGAAACATTTTACACTCGGTTGAGAAGAGATTGCATTTCAACGTAACGAGTTTATGTTTTAATGACTAAAGTTTGGTTTCATAGACGTCCAGAAATTACGAGTTTCAGCTCCTGTGAGTTGGGAAGACATTAAAGTAGGAATTCTCTTGCTAATTTTGTGTTTAATAAGTAAATAATAATGCTACTACAATAAGAAAGACGTTAGTAATCATCGCGATTCCGGAGTATTTGAACGTCTCAACCCTTTTGAAAGCTTTCGATAAATCTTCACGAATGGAGACCAATATTTTCTTGCATTATGTAGGATTCAGGGTAAATCTGCAAAACCCAGTGAATTATGATAGAGATAGAATAATTTATCTAAATAATGAGTATAATAGTTTTACATATAAATGGATAAAGAGGTATAAACGGTCTAATCCACCTATATTTGCACAGCGTCTTACAATAATTATACAAACATAAGATACGTAAATATAATAATTTAATTAAAAGCATTAACTATAAAATATATAACAATATTTTTATCTATAGTGTTGTCGCTCTTACGAATTAAAGAGGGTAGTTGATTAAAAAACAGAGTGGTTACCTGCGGTCTCCCCACCAAGTCGCTTATTGGTGGGATATAAAAACTGAATGCAACGAATAAACCGGGCAGTATTTTGCAGCTCTTGGAACGGGGAACCTCTGCCCGTGAACAGTAATATCAAATGTTGTACAGAGACCATTAAATATAGAAAGTAATATCGTATTATTGAGTAAGTTATGTTGACGTATTATCTAACGATATACATATTATGTTATTTGTTGGTAAGATGTTAAGTGCTATGTTAAGTTTATGCTGTTAAGTGTTTGAAATGTAAGTACAACAGTGTAATATTATCTACCAGAATAAATGGTTTTAATAAGTCCGATGTCATGATTCATATTTCCGTGGAGGCTGGTATTACTCTAGTCTTTCAATTTTTTGTCAATACTATCGAGTCTTCGAAAAGTAGTCATACTGTCGATTGTATCCATAATATTGACCACTTTATAGTCCAACATAATAATATAAGTATTATGATTATGTGACGTCACAATACTATCTATAATCCTATCGATAGTAGGACTACTTTTCGAGGCCAACTATCAATACATCAAGTATCGAAAGTTAGTCATAATAAGTATTTAATATAAGGTTTATTATTATGTAGACCAATAAGTAAATATAGATTAACAGTCGAATGAATTGATAAAATTTAACGCAAGCATTTCAATTTCATCCCTCAGTAACCATGCCACGAGCTTGACAGACGATATTTGAATCGTTTTATTCTCATGACTGGAACTACATTTGATTGAATTTTACCAAAAAAGATTTCCTACCAGACTGAATGGTGCCTAGTGTGCGGTCTACTACGATTTTTCATGTCCTGTACTTGTATAGATGCGGGCGTTGTAGTAAATTTGGCGTGATTAAAGTCTAGAATGACGTACTTTGTAATATTTAGTGATATATCGTCACAAATAACATATATTTACAGAATGAAAATGAGACCAATATAAGAATGAAAATAATACTATTTCAAGAATATCACAATATCAAAACCAACAAACGCGAAATGAATTGTGAATTCTATACTTAAAACTTTTATGCTTAAAACTTTAACTATTACTTAAAAAAAACTAAGAAACACGCTTTTAGTAATAATTAATTTCAAAAGTAAAAAATATTCTAACATAAAAATAAAAATACTGACCAGAAAGTTGATGTTATTCTTACAGCGTGAGGTGCTCAATATCAATTGTTATAATTTTTCGCAAGTTTAATTTTAAAATGCAATTATTAAAAAAGTCATACAAAACACCCCACGCTTTTAGATCAGTGACATTAATTTAGTTGTTAATAGTTTTATTTTTATGTAAAGAATATTTTTTAGTTCGGTTAACTCTATAGGCGTGTTTTTTAGTTTTTGTTTAAGTATAATTTATTTTTCGCTTTTTGGTTCGATTTGCTATAAAACAACAGTTTCGCAATGCGTAGATCGCGTACTAGCTCTACCTCTCTTACTCTCATGTAAAGGAACCTGAAAGAAATGTATGAATCCTGGAGAACCTAATCAGGACAATCGGATATTTTTACGGAATTATTACAAAGTCATCGGTCTTTGACGAATGTGAAAAGTTTAAATTAAATTTTACCGCTCAACGTAGGGCAAAATCGAGCCCAGAAGAGTCGGTTACAAACATACAGGTGAAATTAATAAAAGTGTGTTAAAAAAAGAGAAAGTTAATGCAAAAGATATAAAATTAACGAGCCAAAAATAATAAACAGTTATATATAATAGTGTTCACAATGATGCAGTGCTTAGAGCACTATTCATCTCATGCGAAGCCAGAACAGTTACGCGGTTTTTTACAAATGAAGTAAGAAAGCACATTGATTGGCGTAGGCAAATAATACGTTTCACAAAACAATAAATCACTATTTACCGAGTTAGCGTAATGAACATTTTTTTGTGAACAAACAACAACAAAGTCTACTATTAATACAGAGTAAGAAAATGCATAGAGAACTGGGTTACATACAACTTTGCAACTCGCATTAAAATAGAAGTTGTGAAGTATTGTGAAAATACGCACAGTTCGTAACAATGCCGAGCGGCATAAAGGAATGCATTAAAATAAAATTATATTAATGGAGGGTAGACTAGGAACTTTGTTCTTACACAAACAAAAAATTGTACGTTTAAAATTTGTTAATTTACTAAAGTGTGATTACTTAAAATAATACAAAAATTTACGCATCTGTGGTAAATATATCTGAAAAGGCCTTTTAGGGTTATACAATTTAAAAGGATAGAGTAAGAACCAGAATTAAAATACAAGGATATCTAAAAAAGAAACTTCCCTCCCTTCGTCCGGAAAATCAACGGCTACTAATTAGCTACGACCACATGCAAAATGTGTTGTTGGGAAAAATAAATGTATTGTTTTTTTATTCAAGGCTAATCCCTGCTGACCGAATCCATTTTGTATAAACTTTATATTTAAAGTCTCCTGCGAGTATCGATTAACATTTCAAAGAAAGGATTTTATAATATTTCTAATATTGTAGACGATAAGATCTTTTAATCACTTAAATGCATTTTAAAGTTATCAAATTTCGTAACTTATGTGTATGTAACACTACTTATATTTGATATTGGAGTAACATCAAGTTTTTTATAATTATTCGTTTGAATGATTTGAATGGGAACATCAGGATCGATAAACTGATAAAAACGGAAAAAATACATTTAGGTATTGTGTGTGACAAATGTATTTTTTCCGTACTTACTACATACATACTTAATGTTCGGCCAAATTGATTCGTGACCCATCATATGCTTATTTTCCTCCAGCCATTCAAACGCAATTAGGTCGAAATTTGCCTAAACATTTGTTGTCTTGGAAACCG
>DWJN01003254.1:0-13878 GCA_018248895.1 Carystus phorcus | reverse complement strand
ATTTTACCCTAGAAGTATGTTCTCTTCAACCCTTTAATGACCCACTACTGGCCAAAACTTTCTCCCCATCGCTGAGGAGGACTAGAGCATACTCCACGACGGTGCTCCAGTGTCGGATTGGTGGAGGGGTTAGTGGCCAACCCAAGAGTCGGAAGTTTTTATGACGCCCGAAAGCCTCCGATTTGGCTTAACGACTGCTATTTACGCCATAATCGGGTCTGACGGTTTAACACACCCTCCGAAGCACAGAAAAGCTAAAAAATTTTTTACTACAAATGGTTCATCCAGGTTCCGACTGCGACTGCAGTTACTCAATTCAGTCGATCGCTTAGGATTGACACGAGTCGCCGGGCTATGAGCGCTTCAAAGGCTAGGCTTATGTTACCTTAAACGTAATACAGTACATAAATACAAAAGCCGTTTAAATCCGCTAAGACATTTCTGAGATTAATGAGAATAAACATACGATAAATGTTAAAATAATTGTTTACATATTGCATTATTAAATACCCCAAATAATAGTTTTAGTTCAACGATTTTCCTTGTATAGACATAGTAAATTTTTTTGTACACCACTAACGTGTAGATATTTATAAATAAACTTATGAACGTCAAATATTTGCATCTACCACCGTTTCGGAAACGGTCTTATAACGAGAAAAAACGTCAAAAATCCTTCGACATACAACTACGTAACAATAACAAACCAATCACATGAAACATACAGCGAGTTTAAGTTCGCTGATACCATAACGAAGTGGGGAGGCAGCCGCTCAGTGTTACAAATCCTAGACTTGAGCTGGATTTGCAGCTGTCCATTTTATACTTGTTATTTTGCAGATCGGTGCAGCTTCAATGCACGATTGCAAACAACTAAACTCGTATTACTGCCCTCCCGAAAACGAGCGTATTACTGCACTTCCCAAATAAGTAAAACCTGCTTAGTAACAGCGCAGTTCGTATTTCATTACTTCTATGAATGTGCCAGTAAACCTGTACTCGATCGTTTTGAAGGTGTTGTGCTTAAGATTTTATCTTCAATCCTTTTCTTTCCGCATCAGTGATGTTCTTGGTGTTACAGATGTCTACGGATAACAGTGATTCACTTTACGCGACAAGCTTTTATATGTTATAAATTGTGTAACTGACGCTATAAATGATTAGTAAAAGTTAACACAAGGAAAAGTTTATTTTACTCTTTTTAAGACATTTAAATAAAAGTTTTGATTTTTTTTATTAAATATAAGCTTTTAACTACAACTTTCGCAATCTAATAGAAAATTTATATTTTACAAAATCATGCGATTCAATAACTGTTATTAAAAGTTCATACTTTTCATTGCTATAGAAAACCATTTATAGAATGTTGGTATATTGAAAAAAGAATCCAGAAAGACATTTAAGGCCATTAGTATAAGGTACAATCACACATATTACAATGACAGATACCCATTTGTAGTTAGAATAAAACTTATGTATAAAGGGGAACGACAAGGATTGAAACCACATTGAAAATCTAAGTAGAATAAGCCTCACTTTGTTACAAATCCCGGTCTCGGGTTGGATACGCTGGGATCCGTTTTGTGCTTGTAATAACAAGGCTCCGACGGCTCTGAACGGCGTAGCTTATGTGCACTCAGACAGTGGACACTACTCGTAACGATATGTATTTATGTGGAAATAATAACAGGTAACATATACAAGATAAGGCAACAACGTATCGTTCTATAGGACGCTTAGAATATTGTTTGGTTTGTACAGCACTCGTTTTACGAGAAATACGACGTAGGATTAACGCAAAAGAATATATTCATAAGTTCATACACAGATAAAGACACACACAGACAAAGTTGTCGAAGTTCGCACTTGCAACTAAGCTTACTAAACTTTAACTTTTACTTCAGCTATTCGTTAAAACTTTTCTTTGACGTTGTAAGTTCAAGCTGAAAATCAACAACGACACAGAAGTTTGTTTAAATTTTTAGTTTTTGTTACTAGCTAAAGTATTAGTAGTTCGTAATGTAGTACATACGTACGCAGTAAGTAATGATATTAATTTGGTATGATGAATTAAAACGTTATCTGTAAGAAAATAAAGAGTTGAATAAGAATAATAATAAAAATTGCTGTGACATCAGCGCCTGTAAAAGTATTCTGGCTGAGCCTTTAACGGTCCCTGCCTACTTTAAAGGTACTTCAAAGGTTAACAGAAAAGAAAACTAAATGAAAATTGTAATTCTGACAAATCATTATACCGGGGCGGCATAATCGTAATAACGATAAAGCCTTTTGAATAAAAAAATAATAAGGACATAGGCAATGACCCAAAATACATAGGCAATTCACTTGTATTGAATGCACTTTTATTTCTTTAAACAAAGAATAACATCAAAGTGCATTTACTAGATCACTTTGTAATAATTACACATGCAATCACCGATCTACTTACGTTGAAATTCCACTATCTTGCACAGTATAGTGTACTAAATGTAATGGGTTAATGCGAGAGGTACATGACGTGAACATGAATATCGGGGGATCTGTAAAGCGATCCAGGCGATTGGATATATCGAAGCGCAGCAGGTAACTACGATATAATTTAGATAGGCAGGCTATTAGTTAGGTAATCTAGTTTCACATTCAACACACAACTGCTATTTATAATTAAACAGTAGCGTTATCATGATTATTATTCACGTAGTATTAAGTTTCGAACATATTTATAAACAGTATTTAAGATCATCGCTCGCCACCCAACATTGTGTGACTAAAATATGATATATTTCCCTCTAGAATTTTTAATCTTAATCACGCCGAGTAATAAGTGGATAAAGAATAGGTTAAAACTGTTACAGAATTCGAGTTCAAGGAGATTTGAAAATGAAAAGTTAGTTTCTTGACAATTGACGCCGTTATCGAAGTTATTTTTTTATCAGAGATAACAACTAAATCTTGGAATAAGTAAACTCGCTGAGTAAGCCGCGTAGGGAAAAACAAAATGAGCAGCGGATCCTAACGACCGCCTAGGGATGTCATTAGCTGATGTCCTTGTCTACTGCTTCATGACTACAATTAATTATTCCATGTAAAAAATTGACCGGATGTTCAAATTATTTCACTTTAAATCTTGAACATCGCCGATTATTTTTAAACTGCAAGCTTACAATCAATTAAATGAGAAGTTTCGTTGCTGAATTTGATTCAAGTTATGCTTAGTAGTGACGCATGGAAATCGATGATCCTTTTACAAGAAAATAAATCGCTAAAGGATAATGCGGAGACTGAACGCAGCTACCATCTTGCTCGGTCGATGAAGTCTGTGGTGATTTAGATAGGGCTAAACAGCGAATAACAAACGGCGCGTAAAACAGCCTTCTCTTCTGACAGTATAGGATGCGTAAGCCATCTCATAAGATTCCATTATGAACAACAGTGATTTAAGAAAATTCTTAGGCGGTGTGAGCTATCCAAAAGAAAAGCTTTACACAATGAATCTTATTAACGAGTTCACGCGCACCTAACAGCAAGTTATAACTCGCTCTTGCTTAGGGCGGTCCTGATTAACATTGACAAATATCCTAGATTTAAGTACCTAACTATTTATTACTTAGTTTAGCATAAAAAATATAAGCTAGCAGCTATTACTTGACCCCTATTAACCAGAGCTACATCTACTTTTCAGTCAAAAGACCTTATAGGTACGTTCAATAACTTGGAAAATATAATAGAAAAGTAACCCGTAAACTAAAATTATGCTGTATGGTGTATTGCATATAAATGTTTTACTGTTTCAGTCTTCTTATGTTATGCCTTGCATCTAAATTTTTAATGTACCTACTTAACTAATCAACGAACGTGGAGACGAGCCATCTGATGTTAAATGATCACTGTGGCCCATGGGTATCAACAACAAAAAAGGAATCACTGATGATAGCATCCAAAACCGGTCCAAAACCAAGAGAGAAAAAAAGGATTTTTTTACACTATATAAGTTAATGCTTGCACTATCCTGCCTGATGGTGAGCAGAGATGCAGTCAAATATGAAGAACAAAAAATTAATAAAGAACAAAGTCAGCAATCGTTCTTTGATTACCAAAAATATTATTGACTAGGTAACCCGACGAACTTCGTTTCGCCGAACAGTCAATGAATGATTGACATAAATTGATATAACTTCTTTATTTGTCAACCGATTTATATTAAAAAACACACAATGTTAAGTAAGGCCCATTAGAATATAATCCTGAAAACTGCATTAAAATCGGATAAGCCTATTTATGATATTAGCGTTCGTGAACATAAAGACAAGCAGGCAAAATGAAAAAAAAAATGTTTTTAGTTCTCTTGCGGATACAAAGCCCCCGATTAAGAATTTTTATATATATTTACCATATTGAGACTGCAATCAGTTACAATTTTAATATAATATATCGTAGAATAGATTTCTTAAAGTGCGATGTACGATCATAAGGTATATTGCATTTAAATAGAGCTACAATTCTATTAGAGCTTAGTCATAGATATATTGCTAGTCCTATACACTGAGATGGGACGCATCATTTGTAAACGTCTCGGAACAGCTAACAAAATTAGTCCGTGTCATTCGTTTCTATGTTTATAAGTACTGTACGTTTAATTTAACTGTAAAACAATGCGATACATTTATATATATTTGTCGAATTTTGATGTAAGAAACAGCACACAGTTCTTCATATTTGGATATGGTTTCTGAGTATTTTTTTGCATGCATTGTAGTAATCAAATTATTACAGTAGGTAATCAAATTATTACCTACACAAATAAAAATAACGCCACCGTCACCACAACACTTATTACCATCCACTTTTCCTTACCTGTGGGCCCGAATGCGTCCCCTAATAAGCACGTGTGCCAAATAGAATTATATTTTTTAATTTTCTGTTTGAGCTGAATACCTATTGTCAGGTGCTTGCGTGCCCTCCGAAACACAAAAACTCTTAAGAAATTTTGCCACCAGCGGACACCTATTCTAATACTCACCATGCCCACAGTTACTTAAACTCGGTAGATCGGTTAGGATCGGCGTAAGCCGGCCTATAATGCGCTTCTAATTATTGCCAAGGATTTATTACAAAACTTTTACACAACTTTTAATTCGAATTTTATATAAATAAAGGTAAATATATTTATAAAGTAGGTCACGTTAAACTCGCCCGAAACATGAAGTAAGGTAAGTAGGTACACATTTTTATAATTTATAATTTGTTCAGTTAACTAATCTCAAAAGGCAAAAATATTAAGTATGTACCAACAGAAAACGTAGAAAGCGATTTACGTTTATTATATTTTATACTAATTCTAATACATTATATTTTTGAAGATTTCAATGTTCTTACCTATCTAGACTTGCTATTGATATAAAGACCAAAACATCTTTTTTTAACTAATGACTGTCTATTCAGGTATCATGCGGAAATTGCTACAAAGATGATATATATAACAACCTATACACCTAATACCACAATACCAAATGGTTTATACCGGAAAATAGATCTGTCCCCACTATGGAAATAAGACAATAATAATAAGGAAAAATTTGGTACGTAAAATGTTTCAATATCATTTTGTACTTGTAGAATTTTAAATAAATGAACGTTTCAACGAAGCGAAGCGACTTTTATGCTATAATCAAATTGATTAAATATGTTTAATATTCGATGTACGTATTACATTAATTGTTATCCATTCTATACAAAGGAACGACTTAGTCTTTACGTTTTTAAAACGTCATCTATACGCTAGATGTCACTGCACAAAAACAAAATAGGACCTTTCCATAACAGTGCCATCTGTATCATAGGTGAAACACTAACAAATACAATAACTGAAGAGGCGCCTTACTACACTGTTACGAGAAAGGAAACATTTTTATGAATGGGCTTGGTACCTTCGTGAGGTCCGCCCAGACATTATATAATGGTTCTAGCTGCCTTACGTAAACTGCTTTACGTCATCTGATACCTTACGTAATTTTATGTAACATGTCTTTATTGTTTCTAAAAGCAAACAATGTTGTTTTATTATTTTGACCTTAGATTGATCTTGTAATATGGGTAACTCAGTTGTAAAATGTAAAACAAAGAAGCTGGTTTCACATATATATTTAAAGGGAATAATAAATGTAAAACTTTATAGTATAGACAATTAAGTGCTAGAAGAAGTCTTAGTTACATAAAGTTGTAGATACACACAATAAGTCTTATAACAATAGTAATAGAATAGAGAATAAATGTTTGGTTAATTTTATTGGTCCTTATTCAATTCCTCTTCTGGAGAAACTGAATTAGCTTTGAATTTTTTAGCTTGAGACTCTTCAGAGTCATTGCGCTCCTCTTCCTTGCATATCTCATGTAAATTATACTTTTTAAATGAAAAATAATTGTCCACAACACTTAATAAGCAAATGCCTTTTATGATTTCCACAATAATGCAAAGACCTGGGTTCTTTAAATCTGCCTTATTATTGCTGTTTTTCAACACAATTAGATCTGCCAGCTCCTTAATAATAAGATCCCGTGATACACTGCTATTGAAACGCTTGTTGAAGATAACAGCAAATGTAGTTGACTCCTTCAAGAAGTATTTGTCGAAGAGTTTCCCAGCACATTCCATTATATCTGGAAGATTTGCCTTGCATGTTGCCATTATTGGAAGCAAACGTAAGACATGCCGTGTCTTTTGCACTTTTGTGGCGCTTAAATCTTTGATTATAGCTGTGGTCAGCTCTTCTGGACTAGGTAGGTTGGTTTTTATAAAGATACAGTTTGATGCGCCTGTCTCCACTACTTGAAACCGTTTGTGTTTCAACAACTTCTGCGACTCTTTCTTCATAGTGTCTAGCTCGCGCTTCAACACGTCTCCGATATCAGACTCGTCTTCAGATTCACTCTCCGATTTATCGGAGTTAAAGCTGGTTACCGGCGGCTGTTCTCCATCCTCTGGGTACAATTTACCGGCGTACTCGTTCAACAAATTGTACATTTCCTTCACACAGTCCTTCTCTCTGAAGTTACACGTGCAGAAAAAGCCTCTGAAGCCGGGTTCTAAGAAGTACTTGTTTCTGCGCTTTCTGAAGTAAAACTTTTTCTTCTTTCTTGTATCACCCATTGTATTGAAAATGACAATTTAAGCCTTTAGGGCCGATATGAATACTGTAAACGGTGATATAACTGATAATATTACGTGAATTGAATTATGAAATCATAATATCAGACAGTAAGCACACCCTTGTCAAACAATGCTACATATATAAGAATTTTAGTAAAGTCAAAACTGGCTGTCAAATAAATGTCCAAAACTCTTATCAAATGGATTTGTTACAATTCAATTTGACATCTATCAAATGTTGGTGTTGCCCGAGTGGCAACCTAAAAAACAATAGTTTTAAGCAATAGCATAATACCGGTATTTAATCAATTGTATCAATAATTCTCGTAAGAAATAAGTTATTCACAATCCTTGTCTTATTTACAAAAATATTTTGTAGTTATCTACCTAGATAACCTTTATTTAGATAAAACTGTATTTTTTTTACCCACTAATAGCTATTGTTTCAAGTATTGTACAACTATCATGTTTACCTCTGTATAAATAGGATATAAAGATATTTTTTTACAATGGCGACAAAATAAAGTCCATCTAAAATTATTAAATATTTTTTATCACTACTGTACCTTTATAGTTTCCCATCAAGGAATTTATATTTCCACCGTTAAATAAATTAGAAATATGTCAAATAACACCATATTGTTTTAATTTCTAAACGATTATCAAGAAATTACAAACCCATTTGACTCTAAGAATAGGTAGCATTCAAGATGATTTTCTTTAACACGGCTGATTGCCTAGTTTGACGAGGAAGCCGGTATTTAGTACTTCAAAATTCACTATACATGAAAGTGAAGAACTGTTGCCTCATCATTCCATCTAAATTTCTGTTACCACACCCAGTCCTATAGCCATATTATGAACTGTAAACCGTAATTTACATCATATTTTTATAACACACAGTTATTAATTATGGCATTTAAAACGTACCCATGTAATAGTATACATTGTAATATGGTTAGAAAACTTTTGTATTGCCTTAAATTTGACAATTGTACAAGAATCCAAAAAGGTGTACTATAGATAAAAAAAAAACAACCTGATAATAAATAGCATTTAATCATAGTAACTTAATAACAATATAACATTATTGAAAAACCTTAAACCTTAAAATAAACGAAATACTATAACAATACTTTTGGAGACTAAGCATACATTTCGATCAATTTGTTATTTATTGAACATACAAAACTTTGTCTGCATTACAGTCGGTAGATTCGTGACGACAGGCTTTTTCAGTTTTGGACATAGTGTGATGCTGCAACAAATGATAACAACTAGTTTAGTAATTATTAACTTGGTAACATCCTAAGCAGACTGATCCAATTGCAATAATGATTCCGCAGTTCCCTTACCACCTATACAAATAAATAAATTGGAGTGTCTGTTTATAACATTAAAATACCCGCTTTTAACTAAATGTACATACACCAAAATAACATTTCTTCATTTTTTGTTTGTCTGTCTGTCCGTCAGTCTGTCTGTTCCGGCTAATCTCTGGAACGGCTGGACCGATTTAGACAGAACTTTAACTGACAGATAGCTGATGTAATAAGGAGTAACTAAGGCTAGTTTTATTTTAGAATTATAAGCTATTGTAAAATATGCGAATTGAATAATAACTTTTCCACGCGGACGAAGTCCCGGGCACAACTATTTATAGAATAAAATAGAATTATTTCTTTTATCGTATCTACACATTAATTACAAAAAAATTGTCATTTGGATTCAACATCCTTAACTAAAGTCTTTATATGCTGTATTTGCGATAATTATAGGTTTATAAGCGAAAACGTCTTCACGACAAATATGAACGAATATTGTTGTTTAAAGATGAAAACGGAGCTAAATAAGTACACAACTGTACACACACATATACAAAATCTTTACTTTCACTGTTTGTACAGATGGTGTTCGAAATGTACAATCTAAATTATTTTGTAGTCATTGTTAAGCCTTATTCAGTAACAATAATAATATGAAGGTTACAAAACTGCCGATACAGTGATCCTGTCGCTAGCTCTAATGAGAACTGAATCTCTTGGAGACTATTTTGTATCCACCAAACATAGCTAAGAACTATCCTGACGAACAAGTCTATAGATTAAAAAACTGCACTCAAATTCGTTCATCCATTTGAAAGCTATGACGCCACAGACATAAATACATAGATATGAATATTAAACTTAGCCTCATATTTGCTAGAGGGGTTAAACCATCTTGTAATAATATGCCCAATGGTGATACGAAATAATTATTTTTCAACTATAAAATATAAACTTGTATAAAACATAGTCTTTTTTACATTTATCTGTTTGGTATTTTAGAAAAAAAATAAGTTTTAAGCTATAATAAATTTAAGATATTTTTAAGTTTTTAAAGAAATTATATAAATTATATGAAGTGGATAAACACAAGTAGACACCATGTGATCCTGTAATATTTTATTTAGATTCAAATATCACGGTTTTCTTTTAAAACTTTCAACCCATTAAACGACCCACGAGCATGGGTCATTCCTCATCACTGAGGAGGAATAGAGCATACTCCACCACGCTGCTCCAGTGCGGATTGGTGGAGGGGTTAGTCATCAACCCAAGTGTCGGAAGTTTTCATGTCGTGCGGAGGCCTCCGACATATTTTGACGACTGCTATCTGCGATATCGCACGGGACCGACGGCTTAACGTACCCGTGGAAGCACGATAACGCTCAAGGAATTTAAACCATTAGCAGTCAGCAGTCACCCATTCAGTAGATTCGCGTCGATTACTTATGATCGAACCGCCGGGCTATGAGTGAATGAAAATATTACTTACTAGATAACCCCAGCAAACGTTGTTTTGCCATACAAATTATTATTTTTAAAAGAATTTTATGCCTACCACAAAAATGGTTATAGTGGGTTAACCTTAAAAGCTAGACATATGCTGTCCCGGACTTTTATTTAGAACTTTTAGATGGGAACAATATTGTAATATATGATTTTTGAGTAACTTTCACCATTTACTCAGCGCACGCATGGAAAGCTCAAAAATTTTGCCGTTTTCGCAATATTTTTTAGTGCTGCTCCTCTCCTATTCATCTTAGCGAGATGATAGCCTTATAGCCTTTCTCTATAAATGGACTATCTTATACTAAAAGAATCTTTCAAATCGGTCCAGTAGTTTCTGAGATTAGCCCGTTCAAACAATCAAATTCTTCAGCTTTATATATTAGTATTAGTATAAGATTATTAATGGAAAATAGCTACTTACTCAGTATTGTACTCAATGGAAGATATTTTGATATACTCTATGTATATGTTCGGCGAGCGCAGCAGCCGCCAGGTCATGGGGTTGAACAGTTTAGTCTCGTACTTCCACTCAACGATAACAGACAGAGGGGGATGGCCTGTATCTTTGAAAGGGATCATTTTTTTCTCTACGTCTCCTGGTCGGTAGTATTTTCTGTAACAAATATTTAATATCAATCAAGTCATATTTACTACAAGCAAACCCATCCAGTATTATTTAATTTATAAAGTAGGTTTTGAAATATTAATTTAATCTTCATTCGTATTAAATTTATAATGATTGGTTCAAATCAAATGGTATCAAATATTTGATAAGTCAAAGATGATTTTCAGCGAAATAGATGATCTTTAGTTACCAAGTAGATATATTAATGAATTTAAGTTATATGTTATACCTTGTTATAGTTATACCTCATATTAATTATAAAGAAAAAAAAATATTTTCTCTTTTTTCTAATTTAATATAAAATTCACCTATCGAAACATAAATTTAATTAATTTTTTATGGATACCATATTGTGCCCCAACAATTAAGTAATGATAACATTATATTAGAAGACATGATTTGCATTAGATATAAAAATAATGTGCTAGTTGATATAAGTTACATGGAGGGTTAAAATAGTTATTTTATTATTGTGACGGATTCTTGTCAATGAAACTGCAATCCATTCATCTGATACCATAATCTTCAAATTGTGTTAATTTTAATGTTAATAAAGTCACTCATATACAATGTTTTATAATATACCTACTTATTAAAAATAGTTTTTGTTTTTTCGACATGCATTAATAAGTCTCAGAGATATAAACGATGCATGCGTCTGTATGTATCGTGTATAAAAAAAATACATAATTGTCAGGTTTATCAAAGTTTATCATTGTTTTATAAATAATGCCGCTTGATAATCAGTTCCGTGTAGGCATTTTTATGTACCTACAAGATAATTAGTTATCGTTCAAAGGCTAATAATACGTGTCAATAACAAATTATACTTCCCGTATCTTCAATTTAATTCTCCGACGAAATTCTTGCAGATTTATATCCGGGTCATGACAAGATACGATCCCATTAGACACAAATATAAAAAAATAAGTTTGACCTTTTATCTCCTATTATAAGATGAATGCATGCAATTTGTCCTATGCTGCTCTGGGACAGAGAGAAAAACGTAAAATTTCAGCTGCATATCTTCCCGCGCAAGTCTTTACAGCAGACTAAGGGATTATTTTAGACCTAGTATATACGAACTAAACTTTTGGTCACCCGTATGGTGGCGGGAATTCCACCAACAAAAGCATTCCCAAAGAGGGTTGGTGTCAGGCAAGCGGCCGACTGTAAAACTCTGCTAAATCCTTTTGCAATATGACCAGAAATATTAGAGTGCATGTAAGGGCTAGGGCGTACCCCCAAGGCGACGCGCAGGGGCAGCACCCGGCCCCTGTGGGAAATGGACGAGGGTTGTTGCTCCATCCCGGGTGGGAGCAACGTAAGAAGCAAGCTCGGGAAATAAGAATAAGATTTGCGAGTTGGAATGTTGGGACGATGACTGGAAGAGCCAGGGAGTTAGCGGATGTCTTGAAGAGAAGACGTATAAATGTAGCATGCGTACAAGAGACGAAGTGGAAAGGGACGAGAGCTAGGGAGATTGGTGAAGGATATAAGTTTTATTACTGTGGCAGCGACGGAAGAAGAAATGGGGTGGGAATAGTGTTAGATAGTAATTTAAAAAAATGCGTGATGGATGTTAAAAGATTGAATGATAGAATCATTAGTGTAAAAATGTTGTTACAAAAGATGGTATTGAATGTAGTTAGTGTGTATGCGCCACAAAGAGGATCTGATGATAAAGTAAAACAGAAATTTTGGGAAGATTTTGATTCAATATTAATGGCAATACCAGCAGAGGAGGAAATTTACATTGGAGGTGATTTTAATGGACATGTAGGTAGAATGAATGAAAATTATGAGCGAGTGCATGGAGGGTGGGGATATGGCCTCCAAAACACCGAGGGAGAAAATCTATTACAATCTGCCACTGTTTATGATCTAGCTGTAGCAAATACATGGTTCCAAAAAAAAGAGGAACATCTTATCACTTATAAAAGCGGACCCCATAGGACGCAAATTGATTATTTTCTTGT
The DNA here is from genome assembly GCA_018248895.1 of Carystus phorcus. Classification (NCBI taxonomy): domain Eukaryota; kingdom Metazoa; phylum Arthropoda; class Insecta; order Lepidoptera; family Hesperiidae; genus Carystus; species Carystus phorcus. The sequence continues at coordinate 1,293 of DWJN01003254.1, read as the reverse complement.
CAGACGTCACCGCCTAAAACACATTAAAGATTGTAAAGTTTTACCAGGGGAAGCCTTGGTATCACAACATAGACTCCTTATTATGGAAGCTACGATCAAAATAAAGCTTAATAAGAATAAAGACCACCCCCCTCCAAAAATAAAGTGGCATATGTTAGAAAAGAAAGAGTGTGAAAGAGAATTCAGAAAGCAAGTGAGGGAGAGAATAATAGGAATGAGTGACATGGCAAATAAAACCGTGAACGAATGTTGGAATGAAATGGCGGTTTATATCAGAAATATAGCGACTTCTGTTTTAGGAGAGTCAAAAGGAAAGGCTGTGATAGATAGGGATACATGGTGGTGGTCGAAAGAAGTACAAAACGTGCTGAAAGAAAAGAAAACAAGATTTAAAGAATGGCAGAGTGTGGAAGAAGAAAATAAAAGGTTAAAAGCGGAACGGAAAAATGAATATAATGAGTGGAAGAAAAAAGCTAAGAAAGTGGTTGCAACAGCAAGAGCCATGGCTCAGGACAAGTTATATAAGACACTGGATAATAGTTCAGGAGGTCAAAAACACCTTTACCGACTCACTAAAGCAAGAGAAAGAAGCTCAAAGGATGTGTCTGTTGTAAAATGTATAAGAAATGAAACAGGGGAAGTTCTTGCAGATGATGAGAAAATTAAAGATAGGTGGAAGGGTTACTTTGAAAAGTTACTGAATGAAGAGAATGACTGGAGCGGAATGCTTGAAGATGAACCAGTAAATATGGGATTGGTGAAAGAAATTAGTGTAGATGATGTGAAAAGAGCAATAAAAGGAATGACGAATGGAAAAGCGGTAGGACCAGATGGGATACCAGTAGAAGTATGGAAGATATTGCAAGCGGATGGATGGAAGTGGTTAGCTTTATTCTTCAATAAACTGCTGCAGGAGGAGGCTATTCCTGACGAATGGTGCAACAGCTTGCTGGTGCCCATCTTTAAAAATAAGGGTGATGTACTAGACTGCAACAACTATAGAGGAATAAAGCTAATGTCACATACAATGAAACTGTGGGAAAGAATTATAGAGAGACGCCTGAGAGAGGAGACTGAAATATCGGAAAACCAGTTCGGCTTTATGCCTGGGCGAGGAACAACGGATGCCATTTTCGCGATTCGCCAGTTATGCGAAAAATATAGGGATGCTCATAAGAACTTGCACATGGTGTTCGTTGACCTTGAAAAGGCATATGACCGGATACCTCGTAGGGTGTTGTGGTGGGCCCTTAAGGTGAAAAGTATACCAGGGAAGTACTTGCAGTTGATCCG